>CAUZXH010000469.1:0-22685 GCA_963584085.1 Pyrausta aurata | reverse complement strand
GTATTTAAGAGGGAATTGGGGTATTAAGGCTGCTGTCACCTACCTTCTAACAAAGTTCAAATGAAAATTTCTCCCCAAAAATGACTAAACTGACTACTTTTTTTGAATGAATTGTGTAGAAATGAACTATCTCCATAAGATGTCGACTCTGAATTTTTGATTCAATCTTTAAAATGTCTGTAATTTGCAATCATAGAAGCCAAATTGACGGTTTTTCTGATGCACTCTTCTAGATCAGTTGTTGACATCAGCTATCGAAATAACATAAACTTGAAGGGAATTACGTTCGTATACAAGGTGTCGACTCTGTTTTTTTTATTTATCGCTCTGGTTATTCCAAATGAAGACAAAATTGAAACCATGTTTTGGCATAAAATACGCACCTAAAGACAGGCGATTATCTCTGAGATACATTGCACTTATTCTGTGTTATTTGATAAAACAATGTTATAGAGGTTCCTATCTTTGACTTAGCATCTAAATTCTTGATTTTATCTTGTGCAATATATTCAAAATATCTTACTAAAGTAACCTATAAATTTGAGATTTGGAGCTGTCACGAACATTCATCTTCGATCGAAGTTTGACAGACAGCGCCGAGCGCTCGGAGGGGAAGGGTGTGTCGCTCGTTGTCTTCGCTGCTACTCTTTTATTTCGTGTATGATACTAATTCCAAATTTGAAAATATCACGCTTTGCACAATTTTTATACGGCGACCAATTCGCTTTGAGGCTTTATGCAACAGGCATAAAGCCACAGTGCATTTGGATCGTCGATGGTCCCTAATTATAACAAAAAAGTATTCGTTCTTTTGTATCGATTAGTAGTTATATTTAAATGATTAATCAATGTTATGTTAACTTGCATAGAAAGGAATTCTTATTAATACTATAAACAAGAAAGATTTATATGTATGGCGACTATTTCAAGAGGTTCATGAGTTATAACGAAGATCTTTTATCATATACAATTTGTATTTTCGAAAATTGATCAAACAAAATGTGCAGATACTAGGACCAAAATTATCGACAAAAATAATAATAATAAAAAATTGTCTACAAAATAAAATTGTGGTATATGATGAGCAAACTGTTTCTATCACCAAACAGTTAAATGACAATTTTAGACAACTACTGAATTAATAAGGCCAAGAATAGGCAATAGTACCAATTCTATTGCATATGTATGGGGTTGCAAATAATAACCTTATTTATATAAAATAAAGTAATATCAGTAACACTTTATAGTTCAACAACGGTAGACCGATTTTTATGATATTTACTTTGTTGAATTGGTATTTACCTCTTACCCCTTAAGTTATTATAAAACAGGGCTGGGGCGCGCCGAGGCTGGATATGAAGCAAAGTTTTCTGTGGTTGAAGTTTTTTTTTTCACTAAAAAGTCTAAAACTCTTCAAAGGACTCCAATTTAGGCAAACCATTTCTTTTTGAAGTCAGTGCCATCGCATGGGCTCTCTCAAGTTCCATCTTAAGCGACATCTATCTGGGCATCGACTCCAAAAAGAAATGGTTTGCCTAAAATGGAGTCCTTTCAAGAGTTTATTTAAGACTTTTTAATGTGTTTTGTTTTTGAAGTCGGTTTTATTGAAATAGTATGGTGGTGAAGTGACCATTAACCCAAAAAAATTGAAGACAAATAAGGGCTTTTGTTTTAAGTATTTGACTTTGAGTAGTAAACAAGTTTATACATTTTCTTACATCATTCGTGCTTTGGATTTTGAATAAGAATAAACGGACGACAAAAAGTAAAAGGTCAGTTTTTCTTAATATAGACCGTATATAGGCGTTATTTAGTTCCACAACCTTTGATACGCACTTGTACGTACATACCATTGGCCATTGGCGTCAATTTCATACTGTGTCGGACTTGTTCATGGCATTAATTCCATACGCTAGTAACAGTGTTTCAATGGTTTAATTAAACCTAAATAAATAGGGCAATATTTTGCTTATTTAACATAACTTTTTTTTCTACCACAATCTACAACCACAACCTAACTATAAACTTATAGTAAAACGCTTGTTTAAATAGAAGCGTTTCATGTGATGTTTATGTAGTTAATATGAACCTGTATTCAAATTGTGCGCAAATGCCATGAAGTTCCATGGTTCTATTCAAGTCCATTATTCATATAATATTTCATTATTGAAAAATGTATATGGACAAAATGATATAATACCGGTGTAAACCAAATAATTAAATAAAAATTATTATCTTGTTTATCATCTGTTATACATGAAATACTTGAAATCTTGATCGAAATTTTCTTAACTACATTTTATGAATGTCAGCTATAATAACTTGTGACATATTTCATATATCAAAATACAAATCATATCAAAGAACAGCGTTACACTAAAAAGCATTTATGTGTAAATAAATCCTCATAGCATCCAGCTGGTATGACACGTGGTAGATCAAGCGCAGAACCAATGGCATCATCCACCAATAACCCTTAGTCCCCGTTTCTCGTGGAGTTTACATTCGTAAAAAAATACCTTCTCTGAGAAGTCACGATTTGGGTGAAGACATAAAGAGGCAGATAACCGGTACCAACCTGTACCGACTGACTAGTGATGTGCCAAGTCATCTATTTTTAATCTCAAAATATTTAAGAAATTCGTTACAACAATCCAAATAAGGACCGACTAACACTAGAAAATTGTTTTAAAACAAGATTCAAATCAAGACTTGAGTCGGAAAAGTCTCTATAAAGCATTTCAATTCCATGAAATAGCCAACACGGCACAACACTGGTTAGTCGTTGCAGGTCAGTGCGTGTTACCCGCCTCTATATGTCTTCACCTTTTGGATGCATTTCGTTTTTTCTATGCTGTAAGTTTTTTACGTTATTATAACTGTACGTTTGTGTTTAAATCTGTGAATTTAGTTATATAATTATCAAAAGGAAAATGTTCGCGAACGGAATTGACGCGAGCCCTGATTCCGAACTGTATTCACTGTATTCGTAATAGGTATTTTAAATACAAAAAAAACTGGTATAACATTAATTTATCACATCGACTTTTATAAGACCATCATTTTCTGTGTTCATCATACGCATAGCCTACTACCTAGAGATAAAGTATCAAAATTGTTTAATTACAGTTAACATTTGTTTGTGTCCCGGACATATAAAATCGCACACACACATTGATAAATTCGGTAAAATCTGAGAATCTCCAGACTGTCATATGGCTCTTAAGGGGGAATGAAGAGGCACTTACTGCGAGCGGCAGGTGGCTGCGCACGGCGAGCTCGCGCTCCTCTGCCGCGGCGATGGCGAGCCGCGCCGCGCACATCTTGCGCTCGCAACGCGCTGCCAGCTTCTGTTACACAGAAATAAACATTTTTAGAAACATCAATCAATCAATCAATTTATTTATTGCTTGGTATAGGTAATTTTACAACAGGTCTTATTGTATGTAACATTCGGGCAAACTATAACCTGCCCATCGGGCGTGCAATAAAAGTATTTGTAACTACACAATCGCAACAGATCCAAATAGAAATAAACTAAACACAACAAAACAACAAAAAATATTATTAAGTGGAGATTTTTTATCAATAAGAAGAGAAGAATAATACCTTAATGATATGTTACTACATTACTTTTTAAGTAGGACCAACGGCTTAACGTGCTTTCCGAGGTACGGGGGTGAAACACCGCCAACTTCCAAACTCCGGGCTACCCTGAGAATTTCTGAACAGAAAAACTCCTGTACATATTTTTGGCCCGACCCGGGAATTGAACCTGGGACCTCCGGCGCAGCCGTCGCTTTAAAATGCGACCCTCTCACCGCTGCGCCACCGAGGCAGTTGGTCCTGCGCCTGATCTCTCTCCGGTCGTGTCAGATTGCTGTCCCATCGGGCTATGAGAGTGAAAGGAATAGAGAGTGCACCTGTGTTTGCGCACACACTTGTGCACTATAATATGTCCCGCGCAGTCGGTTGGTCGTTGTGACTGGCCACCGTAGTCGAAATCGGCTAGGGGGACTATTACTTTTTAAGTATGCTGTATGGTGTACCTATTTCATATAAACAAAATCCATCATCATGATTGATAGCCCAAGGATGTCTCCTGGAATAAAACTGCCACCTTGTTATAAGCTCCGCTAATGAGCAGTTTTCTCCCATCATTTTACAGCTCTCACTAGATGGCGTTAGGGTCACTTTAGGAACATTTTTTTTCAGGTCGGCGTAAAACCATAGACAAAGAGAAAAAAAGTGCTTGAGTAAATATTGTAAAATGCGTTAATGACTTAGGGATTAATTTGGATACTTATTTTTTTAAATTATTATGTCGTTTATGTATTAAAGGTTCACATTAATATTGTTTTACTGTTTATTATTTACGTTGGCGAAAGGCTATTACCCTCTGCTATAACTCCTAAATGAAGTTTAAAAAGTTAGTTCCTAAAGTGACGCTAGCGCCATCTCTCGATGATAGAAACATCTCGTGACAAGAAAACTGCGCTAGGCGGCTCTGTTTTGACTCTCGTCGTTATTTCTTTCGCTATCTAATTTTTTATGTAACTGAAATTTATATTAATGACAAATCAAATCAATTTTTGATTATTTTTGAGTTTATTAATTTGACAAGGTCCCAGCGCATAAGCAACTCGCACGGCTCATGTCGTTACCTGCAGCTCGGCGAGCGCGTTGTTGGCGGCGAGGCGCAGCGTGCAGTTGTGCTGGTGCAGCGCGGCGGTCTCGCGGCTGCGGCGCTCCAGCGACTCCTCCAGCGACAGCCGCTGCTCGTGCGCCGCCCGGAGACTCTCTTGCGCCACTTCCTGATTATAATACATTGACAGATTGAAACTAACATCAAAAAATTAAGAATATAGTTGTGACAAAAATGAGGCGAAAGGTGTCAAGACACCGCTGCATTACAATCTTTGAATATACAAGCGAATTGAAAAACACCATGGTGCTTTTTGCAGTAGTGGCAGCGTTTTAGTAGTGGTTTGGGCATTGAATTGAGAGAGGCGAAGCCAATGAAGAAGATAACTTTTTAAATGCTCAGGGTGCTGTTTTGAAAAAATTACATTGTCTTAAGAAAATAATAAAAATGAAATATCGATTTTCCAAAAAAAAAAGTGTTTTGTTTCTATGATGTTTACAAAGCCACTGTTAAAATATTATCACTTAAAACGTTTTGACCTTATATAACCCTTCCACCCACCTGGTAGTTCCGCTTGTCGTTGAGCAGCTCCGCCACGTGCTGCGCGTCGGGCTGCTTGCCCATCGACATCATGGCTTCGAGCGTGTGCACGCGCATCAGCAGCCGCTGCTCGCCCACGAACAGCTCCCACGACGCTTGCGCCTCGGCGCGCGTCCGCTCGACGCACTCGCGCAGCGTGCGCAGTCTGGTCTCCAGAGACGCCTCGCGTTGTATCGCTTCCTACAAATTGTAAATTTTTATGAAATACTATTTTTCTGTACTTAACTTTATTATCTTTATTATTTATTTCCTACTAAAAATGATACCAGCAAAAATTATCAAGAAAACTTAAAAACATTACATGGGTGTTGCCAAATATTTTACATAAACATAAGAGAAGAAAAATATAAGAGCTATTACACTAAGAGGTGAAGCTCCAGCTTTTGAGATTTTTTAATCTTAGTTACAAATAGACAAACATGTAAGTACTAATGTATTTAAATAAAAACTATCTAAAAATACCAATTTAGATTACATAGTAAAACGATTAATCAGTATCAAAACAAATCGTTTGGCTAAAAATAGTTCTGTAACGTTTTTGTTCTTATTTAACTTTAGCCGTTCCAAACAGCATTGTGCATGATTGTGCAAATCACATCGCAACGCAATGCGTCATTGCCATTACACGCCTCTCATACTCTCATTATCACTTGAATCATTTGATACGAAAGAAACGAAATAGTTTATAGTAATAAAATACGCAAATTCCCACGGTCCGTCCTACTCAATAAGTATTTCATGTAACTAGAGATAGACTATTATTGTTATCAGTGTAACTTATGTTATGATAGAGAGATGTTAAGTCCGTTTCTCTTTGCTAGTTGAATATTGCACTTTTTATATATTTTATAATAATATAAATTAACTAGCGGCCGCCCGCGACTTCGTTCGCGCGTCTTAGTTTTACTTCTTCCCATAGATCGTAGAATTTTTATAAGCCTATACGCATTAAACTACTTCTACAACCTTTCTTGGTAAATACACTATCTAACAAAGTATCTGGCAAATTTTATAACCGGACCAATAGTTCCTAAGATTAGCGCGTTCAAACAAACAAAAACATCCAGCTTTTTAATATACGTATAACATATAAATACGAATAAACAAATATTATATTAATTCATGTACACACAACTCGTAGCTTGGTCTTTATTCTGGTCAAACTTTTACGGGGATATATTTATATTTTACAACGAAATGAAAATACATACTACGCCTATCGTCAATTATGTTTCTTTCGGGTGCTAAAGAAAGACCAGGCTACTCTTTGCTTACACTATATCATTCCACATTAGAGGCTGTGGGAGAATCATATTCCCTCAAGTCTTCTCCCGCTAACTACCTTAAGAGTTTGAACTTTAGCTTTGTTTATGGTTATAACGAAAACTCTACTATTTTGAATTCAAACCGTGAATTAAAATACCATTCCATGTAGGTATCTACCCCATCATCATCATCAAAGGGTGTTCTATCTAAAGCCGTCCACTGCTAAGCATAGAGAGCCCACGAAAACTTTGCAGAAAAGTTTTGAATTGGACACACTTCGACTACAGGAGCCGCGTAGGATGTCCACTTATAGAGAAAAATAAACTGTCCACCAACAATATGAACAAACGACCTTCTGAAGATTGCAGAATTACACTGGACACGACTGCTTGCGACCGCTCGCTGTAGAAAACTAAAATAGACCCTACGGTCTATTTAACTACCCTGTTTAATCACAAAAAATGATTAATTATTCTAAGGAATAAAGTCTCTTCTCTAGAGCAACATCAATAACAAACATGTGTCAAAACATTGAAATTTCAGACTTGTCAAATTATTGTCAAAATAAAATAACAATTATTTTAGTCGTAAGCACTAAAGAGTTTTGATATCAACTTCGAAGGAAATCACCCCCAGAATAACTTTATGCCCCTTTTTCACCCCCTTAGGAGATTAATTGCAATAAAATACAAAATGAATCTTCCATCAATTCTGTAAAAGAATGTGTATGCAAAATTTGAAGTAGATTGGACCATGAGATCACGTTGTCCCATACAAACTTTGCACCCCTTTTTGACCCCTTAGGGGTAGAATTTCGAAAAATCCTTTCTTATCGGATCTCTACATCATACAAAGAACACACCCTCCTAGTTTCAGGTTTCTACGATCAGCGGTTTAGGCTGTGCGTTGATCCATCAGTCAGTCAGTCAGTCAGTCAATCAATAAATCAGTCGTTCAGGACAAAGCATTTTATTGGTATAGATTACCCATGTAAGTTATAAGTTTTGTTTTTATCTTATTTTAAAATGAATCATTTCGTTAAAAAGGGATGTCAAAATCGTTTACATTATTCGACAAGCAAAGAAAAGCGGTCTTTAAGGCTGCGTATCCACAGAAGCAAAACCGTGTTGACCAATGCTGTTGCTCGAAATATGATAAACAAACCATATCATGTATTTGGAGCGATATCATTGGGCAATTATACGTCTCTGTTCAGCTACTGTAGCAACACAGCCTGCCATTAACATTTAGTAACAAAATGAAGATAATATTAATTCCTTACTTCAAAACCAGATAATTGGTTGTCTGGCGCATATTTCATACCTGAACAAAGTTGTTGAGCTGGTATAGTTCCTTTAGGTGTAGAGGTGTGGTCATCGTGGGGTTGAAAGAGAGCTTCGCTTCCTTGCCATCGGGGTGGTACAACTTGAGAAGGGCCACCACTGGCGGAAACGTATTCTGAAATCAAATAGAAAAGGATTTGTTACTGCCAATAATGAGCAATGTTGTTCTGAAAAAGAATAACTTTATAAGAGTCTATGTAAAAAAGAAATGTATCCTATCTAAGATTTAAACAAAAATAACCCCTATGCTTTTTCAAGTCGGTTAAAAAATTATCACTGCTTCCATAGCCCTCGACGCGGGCGTAGATGGATCTAGGCTTGATTGGAGAAGATTGTCCGATAAGGAATAAAACAACTGATAGGCGAAGGGTTAGTCACTCTTAGCGGTCCTGATTGAGCAACATCAAACACATATACGGTAATGGTATCAAATGTAACGTATATAGAGACTTATATCTTATTATTCTTATTTTATATTTCCTATGATATACAATGACGACTCATTCTAGTTTCACCTTTTAAAACTTGAGAACGGGTGGACCGATTTTCATGATTTTAGCTTTGTTGTATTCGTCGTCGCCCCGAATAGGAGAATAACTATAGAACGAGGATAGGACGGGATGAGGCAGGGTCCAAACGAAGTTCGCTGGGGCCGCTATTTACCTATCAACAAATTCATTAGGAGTATACAGACGAAAAGCATAGCCTTATTGCTTTCTGAAGTTATTTATGCTGTAGGAATGTTTACTTATATGGATTGCACCATTCTTTCCCAAGTAAGGAAAGAAGTGACGTAAAGTTATACATAATTAGACGCGAAATTATTTCGGCACCGAACGGGGCTAATGCTACTATACCAAAGTTTCGTTTCTACTCCTTACAAGTAGCGATTGTGGCGTATATTACACGTTGTCAAAGATAAACAGTTTCTCTAGTTAGAGTGCTATTGACGTATTGATATTGATGATGGTGTTCTCTCAGACACATCCATCGACAGTGACACCCTTTGTAGCACAGAAGATATACATATAAGTACCTACGTAGTTCGTATCATCCTGGACCCGCAGGACGCGAGCGTGACTTGCAAAGCCAAACGTAGCGTTTCTACAAACTCTAACGTTTGGAAATGTGTCTGTGACTGATAACAGTCGCGTCGTGCGATTCGGCACTTTGATGAAACATTGCACTTGTATGACTAAATAATATATTGCGGTTTTTATTTCACTGCACCGTTACTCTGTCCAAAAGTAATCAATCAGTTACGCTATCCAAGCTAGATTTGTTTTTTTTTATAAATAACTAGCTTTTGCCCGCGACTTCGTTCGCGTGGACTTTAGGTTCGTCCCGTCTAGTAGCGCAAAAAATGTGTTTTTTTACGACCTCACATTAGAAACCTCAAAAATTGTAGCCTATATGTTATTCTGATGTATAAGCTATATTGTGGTAAAGTTTCATTCAAATCCATTCCGTAGTTTTTACGTGAAAGAGTAACAAACATCCATACATCCATACATCCATACTTACAAACTTTCGCCTTTATAATAGTAGTAGGATTTTGTTTGATCAACAAGTTTAAGACTAAAGTAAGGGTTCAAAATCACAATAGGTAATTATAATACATGTTCTACTTGCGTATATTGAAAAGGTACCTCTTTTATCTAAGAACACCTAAAATTTAGAGGAAATAAAAATAACTATGACTATAACATTCTGGTTTATGACTATCTATTCGGATAATAATAATATGTTCATGTATTATCCACATCATTTTAGATAGTTTAGTGCAAATGATAGAATGAACGTTGATGCGATGAAAAAGGCAGTCAAACTTTTAAGAATCGTATTAATCGTATCATATAGTGTAATATTAAGTATATTTGTTATTTGTCTATACGTAGCGGTCTATTTATTGTTTGAGTATACAATATGAATGACCTCATACATGTTAACAAACAAACATGATTTATAATTTTATTTATCAAAGTCATCAGTATCGTTTAGCATTGTTAAACAAATTTATTATAACATAAAATTAGACATTTTGTTTGTTACGCGATATCAGTAAAAACACGCAATTTCGCTGGGTTTTCGAATCACTAACTTTTTAACATGATATCGTCACAGAGAATGTTACAGCCAATGAAACGATCTCCTTGATTCACGGAGTTTAGGAAGCTGTTTTAATTAAATTTTTACACCTTATTATGGCAAAATCAAAGAGAAGGATTCTTATTTATTTAAGCAATATAAGCATGGATGTATGTATCATGTATGTTCCATCGATTCTACGCAAAACCACAACAACCATTGTAAATTATAACTTTATTAAAGAAGTTTAGCTACAAGATATTCAAATAAATTGTAACATAAATGAAACATCTGCGAGAAATTAGGAAAAATGGAAAATCTTCTGTAAGATCGGAGAGATTTGGCTACGCTGGATCTGACAGACGCCTATGCGTATTGAACAAGATGACGTCGTTAGTTCTGAATTTCGCCATCGGCCACAAGATCCTTGTCCGAATACCGAACTGCATCACTCCACCCGAGAACACCTCATGGAGCTCAAAGCAGGGTTACTCTAGGCTTAAGAAAGATAGTCTAGCCGTAGGTCATATTGCTTCCAAGTATCTGGCCATTTACAAAAAAAAGTTAGACAGCATAACCAACCAACCTTTTCCGTGTTCCCGCCAGCCGTCTCGACGACAGGTATGCCGAACTGCACCACGTCACCCGAGAACACCTCATGGGGCTCCTGTTCCTTCGATATCGAGCACCGGTTGTTGTTGATGAACGTGCCGTTGCTGCTCTGATTGTCCTGAAAACAAACAAACATCGCGTCAGTAAGGGCTAGGGCACACTGGACGCGAGATAACGCGTAAGTAATACCTAGTTTTGGTCACGATACGAAAACAAACAGGCGAGCGGCGAATTTGTATGGATTAAAGTAAGTCATTACTAGGCCACAATTTGAAATCACAATACATTGGTCATAGAATGGCCAGTTTTGGCTTGTTAAAATTGCCATCTTTCTGCATGAATAAAAAGTTTTGTCTGAAAGAGAATGCTTTTAGCATGCACTTTAAATTTGTACAAAATTATTTGTGAAATAGTTTTTATCGATCAATTTTTGCTAGGTAAAATACAAGATGCTTTACAGTTAATCACACAAAAAAATATGAGCCAACTCGTTCTAATTTAATATGAATCTGAATCTTGATTTTAGATGTTAGCTACGACGGTAAAAATATCGAAATTTACGACCACGATTTCTTAAGTAGGTACCAAAGGGGACAGTGTAACTCGCGCCTAACGCAACAATGGCATACCGAACACCTAGTGACGTGTGACAAGCTGCTTTTGCCGACTTCGTCAGTGCTAAGGCGGGCACGCAGGCATTATGTAACACATGTCTGTACGTGAAAACGTATGATTTAACTATCATTTGTACCAATTATAATGTGGCACATCACTCATGCAATGCTTGAAGCTATTTAGATTTGGTCAGATCTGATAGTGGCTCTCAGTAGCCAGTTGCATTAATGTCATACAGTGCTCATTTTCTGGGCCTATGTGCTGGTCATTTTTTTTTACTATTTAAAAAAAGACGATGGTAAAAATAGAACACACAAAAATCTTAGAATTAAAGAGCTAATGGATATCTAGATTCTGAAGTAAATGTCATGAGAAGTAGTCAAAGTTCATTGTCCTTGGATTTGATAAATCAAGTTTTAGTAGGTATTTCAATTTTGCCTGCATTCTAAATACTGAGTTGAATTGGTATCCTTGCAACACCGTAGGACTTAGATTGGAAGCCTGTTTGGCAAATTACCATAACGTGTGGATGAACAAGAAATTATTGTAATTTACGACATCAGTGATCAGACCACGATGTATAAACTAACAATAATACCTAACTTTTATGTATTTTCGTCGGAACGATTAGGTGATGATAAATTGTAATCGAATATTTAGACGATATCAACTTGTAAGATATTCACTTGGTGCAATATTTCAAGAACTTTGACCACGGAATTAGTTGAAGATATAAAAATTACATTGCTTAGAAAAATTAAAACCGGTGAAGGATATTGACTACATCTAAAATATGAAAGTAATTTTCAAATATGTTATATTATTAGATGCTAAAAATAACAAACCGCAACAGTTTAGCCATTCTTGCAGGTAGATTGTAACGCGTAGCTTCAAAACAATATCGTAAGCACTTGATTCATTCTTTTGTTTATTGTGTATTCGAATACTACCCCGTGTTTACTTGAGGACAGGTATTGCGTTCGTTGCCTGATTGAAACTATGCCAGTTCGGTTATTATGTCGTAGGAGGAACAATACTAAGCGCAATCTCAGCGCTGCAAATCATCGCAGTGATAACAAGCTTAATAAGACGTAATATGTGTACTACGCTACGTGTCACATATTCACATAAATCGCGCTTGGTGATCAACGCCACAGTTTGAAATCTGCAATAGATAATAATGCAATAGAAATTGGCTTACGCCACTAAGACCCCAAAGAAAATCCACTTTAAACTAAAATCTTATTTCCAAAATAAGGTTTTGGGGGAACTCACACAAATCACTTTCGAGTCAATGGAATGAATGTACGAATTGAAATATGTATTTCGAGAACTATACTATGGGTATGTGGTACTATTATAATATATTCTGTGCTATGGGCTTTGGGTTTAAGTGGCAATAGCCTACCGTAATGTTGAGGCTTGTAAAGAAATATGACATGTTTTTCAGTAATTGTTTCTATTTATGTAGATGCTTCGCAATATCTGTCATTGCATGTTTCTTTGATTTGATAAAGATAAAACAGGCGTTCGTTTCACATCATAGTTGAAACATCACATTGTGCGGATTCTAAAAATACTGTTCAAACGTATCGAAAACAATCGCTACGCCGGAAGACCTCTACGATAATATCCCAAACCGTTTAACAGCTTTCAAGTACGAATTGTAGATAACGGCAAACAATAGGTAGCGAGGGGCTGAGAGTTCTCGGGTCTAGTAACAGTGCAGATGACCTTAGAACCAACCGGACAATCCAAACCGAATGTCGGCGGACAACCTCTAGCACCGGAGACGCAGTTTTGTAAACGGAATTAGCACAAGACACCAGCTCACGCGCATAGAAATCGCCTGTGGGCGGAAGTAGTGAGAGTCGACTCACGTTATTGGGCCTTAACACACAACCAGTCCAAGGTTCTTTCATAATTCTGAATGTAGGATGAGTCGATGACTGCAATGTCGTAACACCTCGTCGGTAACGAACAATTATTCTGCTAACTCATATTTATTTGTTTGCATAGATCGGCACGTTTAAGTAAATATTTGCATGTCAAAACACATATTTGTGACGTGCAAGGATATTTAAAATAATTGTCAATTAGCCATGCCAACCTTGACGTGCACGAAATGACTCCGCGCACATGCAGACAAAAACGTAATAATTTTAGCAAGTATCCATCTTCCTCATGCCGAAAGCTAAATTTTACATAATCTTATCCTTGCTCATTTCTCATTTTATGTTGGGACAAGTTGGGTGACAAGGGTCCAAACAGGTCGAGTAAAAAGTGCAACCACTGATGGATAAATTAATCAGCGCAAATGAATCGACGATTGTCACGTCCAGCCAGTGTTACCGGGTTATCACTATACATGGTATGGTAGCAAGATTACCTAACATACTATCTACTGGTGTTTTTATGGTCAAGAAATGGGCCTCTTCTATCCCCACTAGTGGAATAGTTTTTCACATGAAATACATGTCCGTAAATACTATTTCAACAATAACGAGGGAGCTTCGGATTACCGCCCCGGGCAGTTGCCCTGGGCATATTTCCGCAGCACCTCATTCAGTTATTGCCAACTACAACTGATGCTACCTGATCTGGTGATAAATTTTCAATATCAAAACTTAAAACCATATCTGAAGGGTGAAGTTGTGCAACTTCACTCTTCAGTCTCCGCGAAATATGTATCATTATGTTTCACTTAGGTCTAATTGTCATTCTACGTCTCGAGTAGCTGTGCTGAGAATCATGACTTCATCGACGGAAGCTGTTCAATTGAAGAATTTCTCTGTTGGTTTCTAAGGAAAAACAAGACCATTATAAAGTATACCGTGCATCATCTCTAAAGACTGTGAATATGTCTTAAGCACCCTTAAATATAGGACAATATAATACTTTAAGTATCATCTGCAGATGTTGCGGCCAATGATGATAAAGGCCCAAGCATTCAATAACCTGTGTGTTCTGTTAATATTTTCTTTCAAGTGAATGGTAGCTTCTCACAAACAGCGCGACACTGGCGTTGTTGCAGGTATGAAATGAAAATAGTATAAGGAAGGGTACTCACCACGAGGTAGAAGTGGCCTTTGTCATAATAAAGCGTAGCGTGGTGTCGCGAGAGCACCCGGCACTCGAATATCGTGTTCGAAGGGCTGGGTGTCGCACGATACACGTTGCGTCCAATCTGAAACAAAATGGTTGAGATGTTGTAGTAACGATAAGACAGCAAAATTTTTAATTATTTATTACTCTTAAAATACTCATCGAAGTTTAGATCAACTTCAATTTACAATCTTTCCTCCAAGAAGTAAAGGGACAAAGTTTGCTAACAAAACTTGGTAAAACGTAAGTTCGACTGATGCAAAGATCCCAAAGTGGAAGCTTAATATCTAATTGACACTAATTGGTAGCACAAAAGCAGTTAATGTGATTGCCCTCACGTTTTAAACTACATATCTCAAGCGTATGTCATTTTTTCGCGTGTAAATGCGGTGTACGATGTGCTGCGGGTGCAAAAATGTTTCCTGTTGTCATAAACACAATAATTACGTTAGACCAGGTCCACCCTGACCATGTAGTGTGGATTGTGTGTAAAAACATGAACCAGAAACGGCAAACTTTCTACCATAAAACCGGCTGTGACAGGCCCATTCTGTTTTGTACTTGCAATAAAAACCTTGCAACCATGCCTGCAACCTTTAAATCATTACCTATCAAACGCTATAGAAGCACTCGCACGCCTTTTACACATATCATGTCTATTTTAGTCGTCAGTTTTATGTATATGGTATCGCATAATACAAATTCTTTTCTTGAATGGAGTTTATATAGGTCTACAAAAACATAACCATTGTACATAAGGGGAAACAAACAGTTGTGATGATTGCAACTGATAACGGAAGACACCATCACAGTTCACAGAAGTTGGTAGATGACTCGTTTGCATAATTCCTTTGTTATTGACTCAAATCACGTTTACGCCACATTGATAATTGCTCTAATGCACGCACCACATCTATTGGCTCATTGCTGTACATGCTGATGGCCTTAAGTCGTAGGACATAAATACGAGAATGGTGTTGAAATTAAATGATCGTATCATTGTAAATAGGGGTCGTGCGGTATGGTGCCTTGCTGTATATCGCGCCTATATTAGGACAAGTAGTGTAAACTCATTAGTAATACAAAATGCGTTATCAGGTTACATTACTTTTATTGCACTCCGTTCGAGCGAATAAAAGTTTTGAAATCTCATTTCAAAGTAGTTTTTCTATCATATTCATATAGACTCGTCAGATTTATTAGTTCTGCGTTCGAGAATATTACTTATAGGCAACTATGTGGTGTGATGATGATGAATGACACAACAATTTTCAAACAAATTAATCATACAATAAATCATTTAGTCGTTCATCAATCGGCGACATCGATACACATTGTTTAATCACCCGTTTCCTGTTCAAATAACATCAAACTGATAATCGGCATCTGTTCCTAGGCTACGGCAGATGCGGTCAGAAATAGCATAATTTAATCTCATTGAATTTAATTGCCAGTGCGCAATTGTGGCAGTCTCGAGCACCTCGGGTCAGGCTGACTCACGCGTCCACAGTCCCTCAGACTGACGCGCCAGGATTGCATACTAAGTGACTTACAGATAAATGCATAGGATGCGCACACGATACAATTGAAAATGTGGGAGTGCAAGAGACTTTTGTTGAGTGGTGATTTTTGTATCAAAGAGATAAAAATCTTTGAAATTAATATTTAGCAAAAGAAAAATCATTATTTTTAATTCATGGAAATTAACAGAGCGAATATGCAGAATCATCACAATATGGTATTAAGATTACACCACTTACATATTTGTAAAGGCACTTTTATGCAAAGTATTCTTTTTTTTTATAAGCCGAAGTGTCCCACTGCAGTGCAAGGGCCAAAGTATTCTGTATCACTAAATTTTCTTACTCCTCCTCAGCCAAGCTAGCAAGAAGCTCCAATCAATGTATTTCTTAAACTATAACAATTAAGTTAGAGTAAGCATAAATTGGGATAGTGTATAACTGGGGTCATTGACTGTGCTTTCAAGTGTCCATACTTGCTAGATTAGATAATCTTTATGGGTATTGGAAATTATCTATGATACTACTTCTAAGATGCAACTCGTGCAATCTACATATGCAAGGTTGACTGTCCATCTTGTTGGTGGAAGTCCTAAACAGTGCTTTTGGTTGAAGGGTCTCCAATATAGTTTTTTTTTGCCTAAATGGCCATCTGTTGCCCAGGTGCCCATTTGCACTTTAGCTTATTGATTTACAGGGCTATCTGATACCATAGTTCTTCAATGATCTCTCCATTTCTGAATCATCCCTAGAGGCATACTATCATTTCTGAATTAAACAACAAAACAACTATAAATGAATTTGATTTGATTTGATTGAACTATAAAATAAATCCTTAACACTGGAATACTGTCAAAAATGCACAAGGCCCTCATCACTTGATAAGTGATAACAGATTTGATTGACATGGATAAAATGAAACGATAAAGATCTACATTTTTGCCATGTTTTAAGATAGCACTTGAAAGAAGAAGTGATGAAGTGTATTTTTATCTTATTGAAAATCATCAGATATTATAGCTCAACACAACAAAAATCCTTATAGAAACACTATGACTCTGGGTCAAGTTTTCTTTTTCAGATGTTTAGCAATATATTGTATGACTGATTGATCACACACACACCACACAAACTGACACACCAGTTGTCCTAAATTTTGAAGTTGGATAAATATTTATTGTAGAAGGTAGATAGTGTATTTTTTTCTTTTCAATTACATGTGGTTTAACAAATTATTGTTTATTCTGTAATTCAGTAGGTACTTTTCAAAATGATCTACATATTTCCTACAAGGTATCAAGTAGGTATTTTCTTAAAAACTATAAAGCATTTCTTTTTCCCAGATACAAATTACCAAATCCCTCTTTCAAGAGATCATACTCTTCAGAAAATTATTCCTATTTCATGTACCTACTTGGGAATGATTAAAAACTAGGTACCTGTTATGGTTAGCTGTTTTGGGAATTCATAAAATACCTACTTTTATATGTCAAGATCTTGATCAAAATCATAAATGGCATACTTAGTAAATCAAGAGTATTATAGCGCAGCTCTGAACTTCATCTGTTCCATTTGGGTGTAGTTCAGGTGTACTTTAGGTGAAGTAGCATGTTATTAGTAGTTAGTGAGTATACCTTACTTACTTATAAAGAATTATATTAAACAGCAGTGGGGTACATATACATATCAGTAGTGCTGTAATCAGTCAGGGATCAAACGACTCTCGAGAGTCGCATAACAATGGAATTTCTATTGTGTCTCGTTCACACATACTTGACGAGTTAAACCATGTAACATAACCAAAATCTATCTTGGAAAAAAAATAACCTAAAATATTATATGACAGTATTTGAATTCTCATACCTTGACTGGCTGTTCCAATGTGACTCGTCGTTCGTCAAATGGCAAGGAATTGGAGTGAGGTATAAAGACTGCCCTGGGAACACCCACATCTTGGTTGTTGGGAGGATCTGGTCCAGGAGTCCAAGTGTAATCCATATTCTTTATTGTGTTGTTCATTATTGGCTTAACTTTCTTGCTCTTTGCTATCACCATCGCATAAACCGCTCCCCGGAGTCAGCATCCGTGCCTCGTACAGCACCAAACGAGCACCACATCGAACGGACCAAACCACTTGTTATGGTGAAAGGTGAGCACTATTCACTGCCATCTTGAGGTCTAAATTAGCTCGAATACAACAGCAAAACCTTTAACGAGAACACCTCAAAAATATCATTACACTGACAAACTCAAACACCATTTATTTATGAAACTTGATTCCTCCTTTCGTCAACGTATCGACGATTCTAAGAACTACAATATTTTATAGAAACTCTTCGATATTCAACATAAATATAACTTTATAGTAAATAGACTTAGCAAATTTGTAGGTACCTTCACCCAGCATAAAAGATTTTATTGTTTTCAGGCGTTTAGTCGAATTTATCGTTTGAGGAACTTACGAAATGGGCGCAAGAATCGGACATTTGTTTTGTTGAAGGAAGGTAGGTAGGCAGGCAATAGGCAAGAAAGAAAATCGTCGTCTCGCTCGTTCTCTCCCGTTCCGTTCTTCATTCGTTTTTACGATGTTCACTTCTGTCAACATACGATAAAAATACTAGGTTCAAATTCAAAAATGACAAATGCCAATCTCAATAATATCGCATGAAATTAAGTCATGCATGCATGCATGGTTTTACAATGTATTTCACTTCACCTATTATACTTTAATGTTGCAGGAAATTATTGTATGATTTTTTCGGCCGTTTACATTGGGCGTCATCTGTGTAAAAATGCTAGCAGTTGTGAATTACTGAGGTGTCATTTTATAAATTACATACATGTACATTGTGTTAAAATTGTCAATTTTGATACGCGGTAACACCCTTAGATTCTAAAACACCATATTAAAATTGACAATAAAATGCTGTGGCATATAGAATTAAGTTACGATTTTGACACGGGTTTTGCTAGTGATGATTGATTGATTACTGATGATTAAAAGAAAAAACGTTGAAAACGTAAAGTATGTACGATTTTTTATTATAAAAAAGAGCAAAATTAATATTATGATGTGTTAAGGTAATATTAAAAAAACATCTATTTGTTAGCGCTGCGAGCCGTGAGTTCGCGACGCATCACACACATATCAGTCAGGCAAGTGCAGGTTGACCGTCGAGCAGTGCGGTCTGAAAAGACTGAAAAATACCGACAATAGTTTAACCTTGGTTACACACCAAGCAAGGTTAAGGTTATTGTCAGTCTTTTTCGGTACATACGAGTATTTTTAATATTAATAAATAATCTTTCAGTATTGTAAAAAATACTCGCTGTACGCGTCAGTGTTTCCTAGTTCCTAGTGATTATAATCCGAATCTATTCAAAGTTAGAGTAAACAGGCTTCTTCTGGGCGAGCTTGTTCCATCTTTGACTCCGTCTTAGACGCACTTGGCTTGGTCCGGACTCTAGAGCAAAACAGCTTTACTTACGTCGTGCTTTCCGAGGCACGGGGGTGAAATACCGCCAGCCAACTTTCAAACTCGAGGCTACCCTGAGAATTTCTGAATAGAAACACCCAAGTACATATTTGGGGCGACCCGGGGTTCAAACCCGGGACCTCTGGTGCAGCCGTCGCTTTAAAATGCAACCCGCTAACCGCTGCAACACCAAGGCAATAACATAAATTGCACTTGTAAAGGCGTGTTTGTCTGTCCATAATTATTTTGTTAGGGGGTATAGATGGGCGGGTGGGTAAAAATACAGTGGATATTTATCCAATTTATTCCCACCCGGTAGGTAAAAATTGATTTATACCTAATTTACCTGGGTGTTTATTAAGAATGCTGGGTATTTATTAAATTTACGTTGAATACTCATTGTTTTGAGTATCATTTGGCTGTGTATGAATACCTAGACCTACAATATGATTAGAAATATCGTTTATGCTATACAGTCAGTCATCATATTCACTTAAAATCATAAATTATATTATTCGTTTCAACATAATCGGATAATGTTGAGAAGTATGAACAACCGTTTTTTTAAATGAGTATAACTTACAAAAGGAGTAATCTCAACTTTGCAATATTTCACTTAATGACTTGGTAGCGGTGATACCACTCAATGTAAATCTGCATCTCGTCGTATTCTTTTTGTTTTGCATCAGTATTTGAATTTATTATATTTTGAGCACGTTGAACACTTTGACATATCTTTCCTTCTTTGCTAAAGCATTCTTGTATTATAAGTATTACAAAACAATAAATGCACTCTACGCGATTTTTGTAAGATTTGTAACTCAATGTTTGACAGTACTACCTTAAATCCGTCGTCGGTCGAAAAGTTGTAAAAATAGTTATTACAAAGACTACGCGGAGCGACATTACATTCAAAACTGTCAAGTTATAGCCAACGGCGATAGAACTGCGCACGTGGCAATCCCAGGTAGATAAAAAGATAAAGGGAAGTGTTGCTTTCTTTCAACCACATTATATTTGTATATTTATAAAATTAGTTCGTACTTAATTCTTAAATCAACAAACACGCATAATGTACTGCATGCACTGAATAAAATTTTGTCGTGTAAAACCATTGAACTACTATTACTACGTATGGAACTGACATCCCGAACAAACTATGGGCGCAAAAAGTTGATGGTCAAAGACCATCAACGCATGCGCGGCATCGCAGTCACTCACTCCCGCTCGTAGCGTTAACTAATGTGACATTTTGTCAATTAATTTGACAAAAATGCCGTCTTGCATTTTAAAAACATGTAAAAATAAAACCAACAGGAATCAAAAAGATACCGGCGTTACTTACCATCGATAAGAAATTTAAATGTTAGCTTAAACCAGCGTAAAGAATTTTTCAAAATGTTATAAATTTTTGGTATGAAATTGCCGCCATTTTACATGAAAATCAAAGATTATAAAAAGTGACACGCACAGAATGGAAAAGTAGGTAGGATATAAATAGAGGTTAGACAATGCGATGTTGTAATATTTCTTTAAAGATGTTTTACATTTTTAGTTGTATTTTTCTCGAACTATTTCGTATGCAAAATTAAAATGAAAAAAAAAATTGTAAAAAAATTATAAATATCATTCGAGTGTTTGACCTTCAGATTTTTATTTATTTAACTTTTATTTCTTTAGTGTTTTTAAATAACTATTGATCAAAGTAAGTAACGATTAAAACATTTTGATAAAATAATATTCATTCAATACAATTAAGATAAGTAGGCACAAAAGTCTGTCACTTCTGCGGTTTCATATTCAACATTCAAAATTTATGGAACACGTCAGTCTTTTGACAGTTCTCGTCAAAATAATGCGCACATTTTTTGCTTGGCATAGCGTCTCTATACGTAGTAGTAACAGCTCACTGTGTAAAACTGTTTAACCTTACACAGTCTCCCTCTTCCCCTTTGGGATTGCCAAAATGCAAGTACGCACTGTATTTGCAACTAAATGACAGTTTTTTTAGATTTAAATAAAAAAAAATCCATTTTTATAGTTCAGTATTATAAACTACTTGAAAAGAAATTGAATCACACTATAAAAGTGACAAACTTCATTAAAAATATTTTTTAAAACAGGCTTTAATTTATACCCGGTATCAATTGGAATCGGGTGGGTTAAAATAGCGTGGATTGGATATTTATCCAGTGGCTGGGTTTATACCCGGGTAGGCGCCCATCTATAGTTAGGGGCTATTTATATATGGCAATCCAAATGATATATTTAGCTGTGATTTTTAATAATTAGATGCGACGAGGGTGTACACATCACTAAAAGTAAAAAAAAACAATATATTTAGCTGTGGTAACACTGCGTGACAGTACATTTATAGGCATCTCGCTCATTTATTTGGATATTTCTTCAGGTGTCTCGTTCTGCCCTTGGTGTTGCAAGGTATTTAAAATAATACTAACAGTTTGTTTTACACGTTTCAATAAAGATGGCGCTGTAAACGTAGAAAGGGAGCAAAAAATCGAAACTTGTACGAGTTTGATTTGGCCATTGCTTGCAACGAAAACGGTTTTCTGCCTCGAGTCTTGAGTGGATTGTGTTTATCTTGTTGTGTGTGATATTGAAATCTAACTAAAGTGCATTTGTTTGTGAAATTTAGTGATTTGTGAGTACATAATGTGACCTATTACATTTATTTAGAGCAGGCTCAATAAGTGTGTAGACAAATTCCTCGTTCTTTTCAGATGTTCAATATGGCCGTTCTATTGGATATTGTATTTGTGCCTTATGAACTGTTCGGTGCTCTCTTATTTGCTAACATGTATCTAACTGTGCTCGTAACTAGTAGGCCAAGAATTTAGCGATTATAAAACACTACGTTGATGTGGCAAACTGACAGAATCCCTATTGGATTTGACGTTTGATTTCTGACTCATTTTACTGCAGTACAGTTGGTTATTTAATAATTTTGCGTATGAATACATAACATATTAATAAATTATCATGCCCACGAAAAAATAAGTTGATACTTTAAGTCAAAACATCTGAACTTGCTATTTATTTAGGCTGCTAGATGAACCCTGCAATGTCGTAAAAAGTTTTCAAAGGGGCTAATCTGATAGGTAACTACGGCAAAAAACACTAGCCTCAGGTACAAAATAATGTGTAATACCCTTTGATGTATTTACAGTAGAGTAAAATATTTTATTAATTAGTTTCATTGCTATGAAAGCTAATAAGACATTAGAGTATGAAACACAATACCATAAACTTGTAAGATTTCATTTGCACTAGTTGTCATAACACAGTCACCCTTGAACTGAAACCATAGAAACTTTGATATGCTCATATTACATTAAGTATTTGTAGCTAGCCTTAGTCATGGCAACTTGAAATTATGGCTATCAAATTGAAGTGT
>CAUZXH010000468.1:0-14095 GCA_963584085.1 Pyrausta aurata | reverse complement strand
ACAGTCTACTGCGATGACGAAGCGGTCATCATTTTGCGCAAAGATTAATTAATTGTGTAGCACTTTAAAGTTGCCTTTTGATTGTGGGATATAATATATTTATATTACGATATATTTTTTATCCCGAGATATATCTTTCACTCGTTCACACTATGAGATATATATTTACTTAGTTTTGTATGGGATTGTCCACCACCGCGGGGGGCGGAAAATATGTCATTCTCGAATCGCTCCAAAACATAATAATATAGCTCGGGATATAAAATATTATATTCCTTAGTGAGAAGGGTTCTATTGTAAACTATGGTGAGCGATATTGAGTATATCTCGGTATATTAATTATTTCCATGTGAATAGGCAGCTTTAAACTCGTTTTAGTCGCGCTTTTGAAACGCGTTTTATGAATGCGAAAGCGCACCGCAGCAGCCCCTCTAAAAACGTCTACGATTGTCAGAAAGTCAAACAAATATAAAACCGATATAACCGGTTTAGGTTTTTGTAGCTTGGGCAAAGTTGAATTTATTCACTTTATTGCACTGTAAATTGTACAATTGGCGGACTTAATGCAATACTATTGAGTTTTATTTGCACCCTTTTCTCAACGCGCAATGACAGTGACAGGTCCATTGTTACGATAATCAGGGTTGTATGTTATACTATGAATTATTATTTTGGATACACAAATTAAACCTGTGGAACTCATACATATTAAATTCTTAAACCAACCTTCCGAAGGCAGTTGTTCAACTAAGCCCGGAGCGAGGTTCTCGGGTGGTCTCGGAGTGGACAGTGCGTGCAGCGACAGCGCCAGGCTGGGAGGCTGCGGCGGCGGCGCCTGCCCCGCGCCAGAGGGCCCTGACCCACTGCTGCCGCTACCGCTGGCCCCGAGACCACTGGCACGGCTTGCCTCATCTTCTGGACTTGTCTCGCTGTCCAGGGAATTCTAAAATATGCAGTTTATGTTGTAACATCTCATTATGAGTGATTCAAAAAGTAGAGCTCTATTCCTAGTGAAACAAATAATTTATATTATTAAGTTTGTATGGTGACAAAATACTATAAAAACAAAAATAAACTATAAATAATTTATAAGATGAATCTAGAGGTAATATAATCAAAATTTGCAGGTAAGATGATAATAATTAAAACAATGGTTTTCAGGCTAGGTCGAAACAAAATGTATATTGTTTTGATAAGGAGATATACAAATCATTAGCGGTAAGCAGAACATAATGTGGATACAATAATATTAAATGTGTAACAAACATGATGTTATTTGTGTGTATACCTAATGGTGTTAAGAAATTAATGATGCAGCAAGGATATCATAAACTACAAGAATATGCATGCATTTGACACTTAATCTAGACTATTGACCCCAAACCATGGTCACATCAATATTAAAATAGAAAATCAAAACAAAATGTTGTATTAAGTCATAAAAGTTGTTTATTTTTGCAAAAAGACCCACTAATTCAAGTTGAGTATGTGTGAGGCGTGAGCAAGTTTAGTTCAAAGACTGTCCACCACTACAGAAGCACAGGATTAGGTAGACCCAATCTATTTTCTGAGATTTTAATAGATATTGAGCTATTTTAAAATATTTGGAAATCAGCACACTTTCTAATTTGATCCTACATCTATGTATGTATGTTACAATATATCACTTATTATAGCCAACAATACAATAGAAAAAACTTTTTTTTACTCAGCAATTGTTGTTGAATTTTTTCATTTGTATTGTTTGATTGATTGTAACTGTGGTGATATAAATATAATAAAACATGCCTTTGTATACTAAATCAAACCATACTGAAACAGATCTGTCTTGTTTCTTACCCTGTAATACCAGCATGCTGGTAACTGACATGCCCTATACATTTTGCGATCAGATGTGTAATTAAGATCGGAAGGTTCGTCATTTCCTGAGTCTCCATCATCTGTTTTCTCACTGGAGAAGTAAGAGCTTGGGAAATATGAAGGAAAGTCGGGAAACAAAAACGTATGACAGGTCACGCATACTGGCTCTCCAAAACTTGGTCCGTAGTACCCGTTACAAACGTAACATGTATAATTCTGAAACCAACCAAACTCATAAGCTCTTAATATCTTTATCTAATAAAATTAAAGACATAGTCCAATAGATCAACCCATACATTGAATTCAAACTCAAGTGGTTGGTCCAATGGTGTTCCCGATACTAATTTATCTCCATTCTCTTCAAGTTTCTTGATGAAATTGAGGAACTCTGGCCCAATAGCTGACATTATACCGAAAGTATGTTCCCTGTGATATCAATTAACAGATTATCTTGAACCTTATCATAAACCTATTGAAATTTTACAACAATAACCCAACAACAAACAAAACAAGAATCGCAAACACAGATTAGTAAGAGCCAAGAGTAAGAGTATCGCAAAGCAAAAGTCACTTTGAGACAAATTGACATTGATTGATAATATGTCTGATCTGACCATAGAGAAAGAAAAAAATCTTCGGATCTGACGTTTTTTTTTTTTTGGTACTCTTCTTTCCATTTTATTGGAAAAGGCAAAGGTTTAAACCATACAGCCTAGACTTCAGTTGTTTATCTTCTGTAGTTGAGGTGAAAAGAGAAAGTCTTCAGTGCTTCTGATACTTCAACAAAATTCAAATTTCTTCTACTGTAGTACATATGAATTTGAAGAGTGGTATAAAACATTCTTGATTCTTCAGAAGGTCCTGAAGACGGCGCGGGATGTCTTCAGGCTTTTTAAATATTTCTAATAAATCTTCAATTAGGACAAGTCTCTGCAGTGAAAATTCCATACACTCGAAAAAAATATGATGAAGAGACTGAACAGCTTGATCGCAATAGTTGCATGATGGGGAGGAAATCATGTTCATCCTATGCAGGTGTTCATTGAACCGGCAATGCCCAATTCTCAATCGTGAAATATATGAGTAAAACCTTCTACTTTTGTATGTACCTTTTCTAAACCAGGGCGCTCTTATAGCATCGTTTATTTCCTTATACCATGCTCCTTTAACTACCAGCGTCTCTTGCCAATGCTCTTTCCATTTCACAAGCAAAGATTCTTTAAAGAGGGTTATGCAGTCCGAATGCGGCAGTTTAATCTTTTTGGCTGGAACTACTAGATCCGAAGTACTGGTTATAATCTTGGCAAAAGTATCTGCCTCCTCATTGCCAGCCACCCCGATGTGCGAAGGTGTCCAAAATAAGATAATGTCTTTACCTTTATTCATCAAGTCAAAATATTTTGATCTAATTTCAAAAATAACATAATTTGTATTTGCGCTATGACCTGGATTCGACAAAGCCTCTAAAACACTCATGCTATCTGTTATAATAATCCAATTTCGACTTTCAGATTTCTCGATAAACTCCAAAGCAGCTAGTATAGCACATGCTTCGGCCGTGTATATGGTCGTGGTTGATGGTAACTTAATTCCATGACCCGTTTTTTGTCTCATATCATAAAATGCCATTGATACATTTTCTTTAGTTTTAGCCCCATCTGTGTAAAGATGTCTATATCCTTCCCATGAATTAAGTTCATTATTTACATCATATTTACAAAATAGTTTTCTATTCATAACAATTTTCATCTCAAAAAGTTTACTGAGATAATCCCCTTTGTAGCAAGGTAGTTCACTACTAGTGTAAACATTATTGTCATCTTTAATTTTTCTTACATCCATTAATGCAACATTAAGATAGGTAGGAAAGTTAATATTATCCAGTTTTTGTATCAAAAGACTATTATTTACAGCCAATAATTTCATCAAAAATGTTTTTTGTAAATAACTTAGCCGTAAGTCTAAAGGTGGTAAATTACATTCTATTTGCATCGAATTAATTGGTGATGTATTCATAGCGCCTAAGATTACACGCATATTTTTGTTTTGTATTTTATTAAGTTTTTCTACTAGATTTTTGTTAGACGCGAAACAAAAGAAGGCATATTCAAAATGGCTTCTTACAAGGGATTTGTATAATAAAAGCAGTATTTTAGGATCAACTCCCCAGCGGGTACCGGTAAGGGATTTAAGAATATTTGTGGCTCTAAGAGAACGTTCTATCAAACAATTTACGTATGCTGTCCAAGTGAAATTCTGATGAAAAATAACACCTAGAAACTTAGCATTAGACTCTAGTGGCAACTCTTCGTTGTTATATTTTATATTGGAACTTGGTAAATTAATGCCAGGTTTTTTGAAGATAACAACTTTGCTTTTGTTTGTATTTACATCCAGATTCAAATAAGATAGATAAGCGTGAAGATTTTTCAGTATGCCATTCAATTTACTGTTGATGGAAGAGAGATTAGGACCTTGCGTATAAATAGCTAAATCATCTGCAAATTGCAAGTTTGTAATATCAGGATCAGGACCTAAAATTTCATTTAGCCTAAATATGTACAAAATATACAGTAAAGGACTTAAAATTCCTCCTTGACATACTCCTTTATAGGAGAGCCTGGGGCCATATAATTCATTATTTACCTTAGCGTATACCTTGCGTCCACTCAGAAACAGATGTAGCCAAGCTACTATTTTATTAGGGATTCCCAAAGTAAGTAATACATTTGACAGGATAGATATATTAATATTATTAAAAGCACCTACAATATCAAAAAATACACAAACTAAAAATTTATTATCATTTACTGCTTTTTGAATATCTGTAAATAAACACCCTAAACTCTCCCGGGCTGATCGACCACGTCTAAACCCAAACTGATTACTAGGAAGTAAATGATTACTCTCAATGAAAAACTCTAAACGTTGCTTAATTAATTGTTCAAAAATTTTACCTACGCAAGAAGTCAATGCAATTGGACGATAAGAATCAGAGCAATCTTTATTTTTTTCCGGTTTTAATATCGGCACTAAACAATCAACCTTCCAATCTTCAGGTATAGTGTTATTCATCCATAAACTGTTAATGATCAATAATAACTGATTAAGATTCTCTTTTGACAATTTTTTTAACATTTTATAGGAGATAAAATCTAAGCCACATGCAGTATCTTTTCGTGATTTTATAGCGGACTGTAATTCTGAAAAACTAAATAAATCTATTAAATAGCTTTTGGCTGCAGTACTTGTTGACGAATGATCGATAATATTGTTGTTAAAATTAAGAGGTTCTTCTACGTGGTGTATATTTCCTCAAAAACTCATTAACCCACAGCGGACAATCATCATCATTAGATACAAATTTAGAATCAGTACTTTTATTGAATTTTTTAATGGTATTCCATATTTGTGATATGGGAGTCAATCTATTAATGTTCGAACAAAATGATTTCCAATTCTCACTCCTTTCATTGCTAATTATGCGCTTTTTAAGAGCCTGCAACCTTTTAAACTCAATGTAATTTTCAGTAGTAGGGTCATTTTTAAATTTAGTGTAGGCATCTTTGGAATTTTTTACAGCACTAGCGCATCGTTCATTCCACCAGGGAACAGAAGGATATTTTAAAGATTTTTTACTAAGTGAATGAGACGACTGTGGAACGGAACGCAAAGTTTTGTTTTTTTCTGTATTTGGCATTGACATATTTACAGCAGATTTGATCAGGGCTGCCAGATTGCATAATTGGATACAAAATCTGTATAATCGGACCATAAATTGTATCCCTGATCATTTCGTATAATACGATACAAAGGCATGCGGCATGAAATAAAACGGGAGTTCAGCTATTACTTTTCTCGAAATTGTCCACACGCTCTGCAGAGACGTAGTTAAAGTATTATTGCCAACTTCACAACTACGATGAAGTAAAATGTCGTGTCGTGGCTATATGTAGTTCCTGCTGATTATAAGCACTGAGTGGGTTGAGAAAATCACTACGTTTAAGTTAATGGGTCGTTCGGTAGTCTGTGAGTGATGCTTTTATTGTTTAAAGTTATCGCTGACACGGATTGTTATCTTTATAATATAAATTTTAGTTGTTATTATCTCCAAAGCAGCTGCTCCCCGAGGATTACAAAATTATCTTTTCACAAAATTTTACCCTAATCGGCTCAGCAGTTTGAGCGTGGACAGTTTACAAACATTTTATATTGAACAACTTTAGATTTATCACTTTAAAAAGCAAACCATAAATAATTGTATGCGCTCGCGCAATGACTTTAGTTTTATCACTATGAAGAGCGTTAAAAACCAAAAATTTTAAGCGCTCGCTTCGCTCGCGCGCTGATTTTGGTTATCCTTGAAAAGGTTATAATAAACCATTAAAAATGATATTACTTGTTTAATGACCGATTGAATTAAGTAATGACTTTAATTTTATCACTATGAAGAGCGTTAAAATCCAAAAAATATAAGCGCTCGATTCGCTCGCGCGCTGACTTTGATTATCCTTGAAAAGGTTATAAACCATTAAAAATTATATTACTTGTTTAATGACCGATTGAAATAAGTAAACGGAGATAAATGTAAATGGAGATAAAATAATGAATACGACAAGAAAATTGGTTTAGACGTTTCTGACATTTGCACAAAGGAAACGGTCGACCCGCCATACATTACTTGCCCCAAAAGTAAAAATCCATGCGTCACGACCAAAACTAGTTTTTTGGGTTCGTTTCTTCGCCTTTTAAAGTTATTATAAAGTAATAAAAGCCGTAAATAGCGGGGTTTTCACATAAAAGGAAATAAATTGTGTGGGGTCAATCTCTTGCACACTATCTAGAACAGAGGCCGTACTCTGGACACAAAATCCGATCCAATGGTTATAGCCATCCTTGTCACTCATACCAGGCCATGTATGCGTGTGATAGGGATGGCTACATTCATTGGTTCGGGTTTTGTGTCCAGAGTAAGGGGGCTGGTCTTTCTAGATCATAGCGCCATCTGTGTCGAAAAACCGCAATCTAGGCCACCAAAACGAAAACATAGAAAACTGCCCCGCTAGGGTGCGTAACGTGTGAAAATTACGATGACGCAAACAATAGCCAACGAAAAGAAGTTCCTTGTCACATTTTTTTTTCAAGTTTTAAGAAGAGGTTGGTAGGTTTAAAGGTTGCAAAATGATATAGTCAAGTCTCTTAATGCTTTTCTTTAATCAAACATAAAACGACTCTGGGGCACGATACTTGGATGAATAAACCACTGGATATGAAACGTAAGAGCGAATGTATGAAAACATCATCAACCAATTTTTGCGGGGCGGGGGGAGTTTGTCTTGTCAGTAATTGACATTTAGTGCGTGGAAGTGTCGATATTAATCTATCGATATGTGTTGAACGAATGAATGAACGAATCTTATGCAAAATATTTTTATTTTATTTTTATTACCAATATAATAATTATGGGCATGTTTAAATAAGCACAAGCCATTAAACGAATAATTGAAACATAGAATATTTTTATAAACGGTCTGGCAAGTAACATTAACTAGAACTTCCTAAGACATTGTGAAACAGGCCGTAAGTCCTCCAATGGTATAATAAAATCCTCTAATGGTATAATCTAGCAGTAAATGAGCTTACACTTCAAACTAAACTTCACAATTTCACGGGATTTTATGCAACTTTCAGTTGTATAAAAGGTAAAATTTTTATTATTAATGGTATTCATTTTGCCTCTCTTCGGACGGCTTCGACCCACTTTGTTTTTCTTATTGGATCTACAGGAAATCTGGAATATTATTAAAAGGATGTATTGTAATAAAATATGAAGTTTAAAATATTAAAGAAAACTGTTGTATTTTTAGGATTACTTTAATCTACTTTAGAGTTAATCATTTTACAGATGTATAATTTTATTTTATATTATAAATTTATTACTACGTTTATCGATATGATTATCGACAATTGTCAAGCACAATTGAAACTAAATTGACAAGGAAACGAATGGTGAATGTACGATAATTCTACCTAATGAAGTATGCGTCATCTTGTTGATTTTGCAGTAACTGACCACAACTTTTTTAATTAGCAATGTAACTTTTCTCTAGGAAAACACATTTTACTATTTTAAGAAAAATTAACAGCTTTATTGGGATACAAAGTTACTTACGAATGAAAAGAAATATTTTTTGTCGTGCCGCTATAATTTTTACACAAAAATACGGCACATTTACCCATTTTTTTCTGCAATGTTTCTCACCGAGTTCTGTCACCGTACTGACAAGACGTCACATGAAATTGAGGCTAAAATGCCCAATTCGTTGCCGAGGGGGAACAAGCGAAATTTCCTGTCATTGCGCGTCCAGTGGTTTATTCGTCCAAGGCACGATACGAACGTCTCCTTTGTAAGAAAAAAAAGGCAACCAAAAACATTTTTTCTCACCGATCTTTCATATACACAACAACAGCGATCAGTTACATTTATATGTTCAATGATGTGTGTTTTATGAAATTACGAGAAAATATTGATTTATGTATAATGCGATGAAAATTCGTATAATTGCGGATACTAAACTGTATAATCGAAAGTTATTTGCTGGCAGCCCTGGATTTGATGGTTTCGCAAAAAGCTTGATAGGCCTCCAGAGGGTTTACAAAATCAGAAACTGAAAAATCGGTCAACATTTCTTTGGCTACTTCTGAATAACGTTCCCAGTTTACTAACTTAACTCGTCAAGTATGTGTAAACGAGACACAATAAAAATTCCATTGTTATGCGACTCTCGGCATTCGTTTGATACCTGACTGATTACGATTTGGATTATTAGGAATACGGTTTCCAGAAGAAACTTGTTTTGAACGTTCCTGAGAGTTCATGGTTGTAGTGGCTAATTGAATTGAAGTTAAAGTAGGCAAGTGATAGCTACACAAAGGATCATCAGTTACTTTCCAAATACATCTCAATGCCAGACAGGAGCTTACCATGGTTAAATCCAAGCCGTTCGGCCTCCAGAAATTTGATCCTACAGTTGTAACCTGTTGCTCATTTAACAAAACCAAATCACATTCATCTAAACTATCTAACAACTCTCTACCACGTGGGTCAACAGAATTACACCCCCAAATTGTGTGATGAGCATTAAAGTCTCCAGCTACTAAAATTGGCTTCGGTAAACTGTCTACTAAATATTTGAATTTATCAATGTGGAACCTTGGTGAACTATTACTGGGACAATAAACAGAAGCTATAGTGTAGTTCATATTATTAAATGATACTTGAATTGCTAAATTTTGTAGTGAGTTATCAAAATATGTTTGAAGCCTAAGATATTGAATGCTTTTATGTATCAGAATAGCAACACCATTGTGTTCATTTCCACAGTCATTACGTTCTATATAATAACCTTTTATCTTAAGTTTGTGATGAGGCCTAAGCCATGTCTCAGATATTACAGCTATGTCTATGCTATTGTCATATAAGTACTTAGTAAGTATAAGACGGCTGCTCAGTAAGCTCTGAGCATTCCATTGCATTATTTTTACTTGCTCTTTGAACTTGCTGACATATCTTTCTTACTGAAAGTCTCTGTAAGGGCATCTAAAACATTTTTTGATGAAATTATTGTGTCATTAGTTTTATTTAATGTGATGATTTTAATTATTGTTTCAATCAAAAGATTCATTGTTGTTGCATCAGAATTAATTAAATTCATTAGGTTGGTTTGTGGCTTTTTATCTTTAGTAATCTTTAAGTCTGGGAAGTTTTGTTTATTAAATAAATCTGCATAAGTAGTAGCCTTGTGTTTTACTCTATTTTCTTGAATTTTTTTTTGTTTCACAGGGCACTGACCAGAAATACTAATATGATTCCCTTTACAGTGAGCACAGACAGCATTCTCTTTGTTTGTAGTACAGTCTTTGTAATTGTGACTTTCACCACAGATCGAACAGCGCTCATTGTTTTTGCAATACTTGGAAATATGGCCATACCTTAGACATCGGTAGCACTGCTTTACTGGAGGTACGTACTGCGCAATGTTGTGTCTCCAACCTTCTAGGTCGACATACTCTGGTAGGGTGGTCGCTGCAAACGTGATGGCGACTGTAGGTGTTGGTTGCCTTGTAAAGCCAGTGGGGGTTGTAACTTTCCTGAAAAAACGTCGGACACAGATTATTTTCTTGCTGCTGCTAAGCAGAGTGAAGATTTTCTTGTTTGTGTATTTGATTGGGACGTTGCGAATGACTCCGGTAGTTTCTGTTGATGCAGCTGGTATGCTAGCTAAGAAGTTATTGTCCGTGAGAAAAGTTTTGTTATTTAGGAATGCATTAGCTAATCCTGGCTTTTCAAAGTAAACGCCAATTTTGTATTTGTTGAGCGCCCTTAGGTACTTTACTCCTTTATTGTACTTCCTAAGACAGTTTGATATACTGAGAAGGTCTTGAGTGCCGATTGGCTTTTCACTATTTGTAGATGTGACAAACACAATAAATTCCGTTTGAGTGGAGTCCTCCGGGTACAGTCTGGTATAGTCGGTCACATAATAGGGGGCATGATTGATTTCTTGCTCTCCCTCGTCTTCTGAGTCCGAAGTAGTACAGTCCCGGTTGGGATCTCCATCTGGTATGTCCTCCTCCCCTTTTTTCCGTTTCTTACCACCACGCTTCCCCATTACTGTTTTTCCGCCTAAAACTCGCAAGTAATAAGCTTTTATTTATTAAATATAAAAAAATATTTAAATAGGCCGCCTTTACTTTACAAGAGTTCCCGCGCTTTTCCCTCGGATCTGACGGACGGAACGATGTACTGACTGACGCATAATCTGACGTTTATCTGGAAACGAGTCTGGAGTCGTGTTTCCTTCTCTGTGGTTATGTAATGAGTATGTACCTATCCACACCACCCAGTGTATAAGCAATCACCGCATACTCTTACTAATCTGTGAAGCACAGGTGCGCTGTGCAGATCAGACAGCTAAAATATCGTCCTCATTGTTATAATAATTAATAAAACTTGCACTGCACAATGCAATAAAGGTGGACGCAACGCACACTACGCACACACAGCCTCTATGCGCGTTGCTTGTTGCTGTTGCATTTTTGACACGAGTGTGCGTGGCCAGCAAAGAAGTAAATTCTGTGTTCATGCGTGGCGTGGCAGTCCCCTACGGTCTCAAGTCTCCGACACAAAACCCGATCCGATCCAATGAATATAGCCATCCCTGTCACACGCAAACACGACCTGGTATAAGTGACAGGGATGGCTATAACCATTGGATCGGGTTTTGTGTCCAGCCAGCAGCCAGCCAGAGTATAAGGCTTAGGTATAAGGCCACAGACCTGTCACTCCTGTCCTCCTGTCTATAAATGGGCGGGTGGGTAGAAATCCGGTGGATATTTATCCAATTTATTCCCACCCGCTAGGTAAAAATTGATTTTTACTTAATTTACCCAGGTGTTTATTAAGAATGCTGGGTATTTATTAAATTTACGTTGAATACTCATTGTTTTGAGTATGACTTGGCTGTGTATGAATACCTAGACCTACAATATGATTAGGAATATTGTTTATACTATACAGTCGGTCATCATATTCACTTAAAATCATAAATTAAGTATATTATTTGTTTCAACATGATCGGATAATGTTAAGTAGTATGACCAACCGTTTTTTTTAAATGAGTATAACTTACAAAAGGACGGAGACAAAAGGAGTTATCTCAACTTTGCAAAAATTCACTTGATGACGGGGTACTTGGTAGCGGTGACAGCACTCAATGTAAATCTGCAACTCGTCGTATTTTTTTATTTTGCATCAGTATTTGAGACCTAGAGTCAAGACGCTCCAAGACGCTTATCACAGACATCTCCCAGAAAGCTGCTCACCTAAAGTGGGACTGGGCCGGTTATGTCAGCCGCATGCCAAACGACCTCTGGGCCAAAATCTGCACCGAGTGGATCCCTTTAAATGGAAGACGGCCACGCGGTAGACCCAGAAGACGATGGCGTAACGAGCTAGACACTTTTAACATCAACTGGAGAACAGCTGCCCAAAACCGTGAAGATTGGAAAAAGGGTAGGGAGGCCTTTGCCCTGCAGTGGGACACTGCAGGCTCTTAATAATAATAATAATCAGTATCTGAGTTTAATATATTTTGAGCACGTTTAACACTTTAACTCGTCAAGTATGTGTAAACGAGACACAATAAAAATTCCATTGTTATGCGACTCTCGGCATTCGTTTGATACCTGACTGATTAACATATCATTCCTTAATCGCTAAAGCATTCTTATATTATAAGTATTACATAACAATAAATGCACTCTACGCGATTTTTGTAAGATTTGTAACTCAATGTTTGACAGTACTACCTTAAATCCGTCGTCGTCGTCCGTAAAAATAGTTATTACAAAGACACTACGCGCAGTGACATTTCATTCAAAACTGGCAAGTTATTGCCAACGGCGATAGAACTGCGCACGTGGCAATCCCAGGTAGATAAAAAGATAAAGGGACGGGTTGGAAAGGTATTGTTTTTGTTAGCATACTTATCGCTTGTGTGACTATGGCCATTGTGTGGTGTGATCGTAGAGCGGACAAGTAATGAATTTACTGAGCACTTCATTTTCTTTTTAATGTATTAAATACTCTCGTAGTATTTTCAGATTTTTATTTTTACAACTGCCTCGGTGGCGCAGCGGTGAGAGGGTCGCATTTTTAAAGCGACGGCTGCGCTGGAGGTCCCGGGTTCGATTCCCGGGTCGGGCCAAAAATATATACCTGGATACTTATTTCTGAAGTTTACGCGAATATTACACATTTAATGAAACACAATTTACGGATAATTTCGCGATAATTTATTTGATTTTTCATCCCGACGTTTCGAACACTTTACAGCGTTCGTGGTCACGGGGTAGACTAAGATGTTATTTGTCATTTACATAGTTTTGAAAAATATCAAACTACCATCATACTCATAATTAATTTACGTTCCTATCCACGCAGAAAGAGCTAACCGTGTCTTGAGATCTTGCAGTGAGTGGTCTGGCTTGGGTCTTCGATAGAACCGGATCCCATGCTGGCGGAATTTTCCAACCATCTTCTCTATTGAAATTTGGATGTTTTCTAATTTCTATGGCTTCACGTAACATACGAGGAACGAACCGACGTTCTTTTGAAAGTATTTTGGGTTGGTCAAAACGTATGAAGTGGTTGGGTTTATCTAAAGCATGTTCACACACTGCAGATTTCATGTTCCGTCTATGTTTTACGTCAGCTATATGTTCTTTTATCCGTACGCCTATACTTCGTTTGGTTTGCCCGATGTAGGAAAGGCCACAGTCACATTCCAGTCTATACACCCCTGCATCTTGAAGAGGTATGGTGCACTTGACAGGTGGTAAAAATTGGTTTATCTTCTTTGGCGGCTTGAAATAAGTCTTGATGGAAGCTCGCTTCAAGATATTTCCAATCTTGTCAGTGACCCCCTTAATGTAAGGTAGTACGGCAGGTGGGCGTTCAACTGTAATGGGCTTGGCCGTGGCACGGGGTCTGCAACGACGTGGTACTGGAAGCTGGTTGTCCCGTAGTACCTTCCTTACATGCTGAAGTTCAGCAGCCAGGTGTTGGTCGTCACAGATGCCCATCGCTCTCTGAAACAAAGTTTTGCCCACGGTAGCTAACTGTGAAGGATGATGGTGAGATGCACCATTGAGATATTTGTCTGTATGGGTGGCCTTTGATATTCTAAGTAAAGGTCTCAATTTTGCAGTAACACCGCGAAATATTCCTTTTGAAAACATAATTTGCAGCGTAGAAGATTGTTTAGTAAAGAATGAATTGAAGAAAGAAGACGCGGAATCATTACGACAAGACATATCATCAGTCCTGCGACATAGTAAAATACCGAAGTCAAATCTTTCTCGTGACCAATATTTAGCTTTAAAAAACCTGAAAACTAAACCAGAACTGACAATTTTACGTGCAGATAAAGGAAACGCTACGGTGATAATGGATACATCGGATTATAAACTAAAAATGTCGCAGTTGCTGTCGGACGAAACAACCTACAAACATGTCAAAACAGATCAAACCAACAAAATTTTAAAGAAAACCAGCGACCTAGTGAAAAAACATAGCGATAGTTTAAGTCTTGATGTTAAACAATTAGTGCCAACATGTGCAAAACCACCTAAGTTGTATGGGTTGCCTAAAATACATAAGACCAATGTTCCT
>CAUZXH010000467.1:0-34554 GCA_963584085.1 Pyrausta aurata | reverse complement strand
AGACGATTTCGCGAGGCTGCTCCGCTATCTTTATTTGAAGTTAGCGGAGCACCCAAAAAAACCAATAAAAAAACCAACGACGAATTTTCTTTTTCCACAACTAATTAGCGACTAATTAGCGGCAAATTATCCCCCTAGTCGAATTTCGATAAGACACTTTCAAAGACGTTTTCACGGGGCTGCTCCGCTAACTCCATATGAAGTTAGCGAAGCATCCTAAAAACAAAAAAAATCCAACGACCAATTTTCCTTTTCCACAACTAATTAGCGACTAATTAGGGGCAGATTATCCCCCTAGTCGATTTTCAATCAGAAACTTTCAGACGTTTTGACCCAAAAAACAAAAAAAAATCCAACGACGAATTTTCCTTTTCCACGACTAATTAGCGACTAATTAGCGGCAAATTATCCCCCTAGTCGAATTGCGATCAGAAACTTCCAAAGACGATTTCGCGAGGCTGCTCCGCTATCTTTATATGAAGTTAGCGGAGCACCAAAAAAAAACCAATAAAAAACCAACGACGAATTTTCTTTTTCCACAACTAATTAGCGACTAATTAGCGGCAAATTATCCCCCTAGTCGAATTTTGATAAGACACTTTCAAAGACGTTTTCACGAGACTGTAACAAAAAACAAAAAAAACAAAAAACAAAACCAACGACGAATTTTCCTTTTCCACAACTATTTAGCGACTAATTAGGGGCAAATTATCACCCTAGTCGATTTTCAATCAGAAACTTTCAAAGACGTTTTCACCCAAAAAACAAAAAAAAATCCAACGACGAATTTTCTTTTTCCACAACTAATTAGCGACTAATTAGCGGCAAATTTCCCCCTAGTCGAATTTCGTTAAAGACACTTTCAAAGACGTTTTCACGGGGCTGCTCCAAAAAAACAAAAAAAAACCAACGACGAATTTTTCTTTTCCACAACTAATTAGCGACGAATTAGCGGCAAATTATCCCCCTAGTCGAATTTCGATAAGACACTTTCAAAGACGTTTTCACGAGACTGTTCCGCTAACTTCATTTTAAGTAAGCGGAGCATCCAAAAAACAAAAAAAAAACCAACGACGAATTTTCCTTTTCCACAACTAATTAGCGACTTATTAGCGGCAAATTATTCCCCTAGTCGAATTGCGATCAGAAACTTCCAAAGACGATTTCGCGAGGCTGCTCCGCTAACTTTATATGAAGTTAGCGGAGCACCCAAAAAAACCAATAAAAAAACCAACGACGAATTTTCTTTTTCCACAACTAATTAGCGACTAATTAGCGGCAAATTATCCCCCTAGTCGAATTTCGATAAGACACTTTCAAAGACGATTTCGCTAGGCGGCTCCAAAATCAGAAACTTTCAAAGGCGTTTTCACCCAAAAAACAAAAAAAAATCCAACGACGAATTTACTTTTTCCACAACTAATTAGCGACTAATTAGCGGCAAATTATCCTCCTAGTCGAATTTCGATAAGACACTTTCAAAGACGTTTTCACGGGGCTGCTCCGCTAACTTCATATGAAGTTAGCGAAGCATCCAAAAAACAAACAAAAAATCCAACGACGAATTTTCCTTTTCCACAACTAATTATCGACTAATTAGGGGCAAATTATCCCCCTAGTCGATTTTCAATCAGAAACTTTCAAAGACGTTTTCACCCAAAAAACAAAAAAAAATCCAACGACGAATTTTCCTTTTCCACAACTAATTAGCGACTAATTAGCGGCAAATTATCCCCCTAGTCGAATCTCGATCAGAAACTTACAAAGACTATTTCGCGAGGCTGCTCCGCTAACTTCATATGAAGTTAGCGGAGCACCCAAAAAAAACAAAAAAAAATTAAACGACAAATTATTTTTTTCCACAACTAATTAGCGACTATTTAGCGGCAAATTATCCATATAGCGATTTATCGGTTTGTCGTGGGTGCTCCGCTAACTTCACGGTCATGTAATCCAAAAGAGGTTCACCATTATTCTGTCTGGTATTGTAGAAATTCGCGATATGATCTTCTCCGTCAGAGAATTCGGACAAGAATTTGTCCTTTATTTCCGTAAAACTTAATGAACATCTATTAGTTATTTTCCTATAAAATGAAAGAGCAGCACCAGACAAATAAGCTGCGATTACTTTACTTTTGGTTTCCTCAGGCCAACCATTGATGGCAGCGATAGTTTCAAATTGTTCAAGAAATTCGTTCACATGGCCCGAATGGCCGTTAAAAAGAGTAGCCATATTGGTGGCCATTATCTTATTCTATTACTTAGCTTTTATATTCCAGGTGTTCGTCGTCCGGCTCTTTCTCTTTTGTCCGGATTTAGGCCTCTTTTTTATTAATTTCCTTGTTCCCTTCGTATTTGGTCATCCTTCGTATTTGGTACTGGAAAACTTCTTATTTTTTATATTTTCTGAAATCATAATTATTTTGATATCGGGTCGGGTGGCGCCTCCACTGTGAAGCCTGGGTGTTGGCGAATGAATATTGGATACTGTTATGGTCTTTATGAGATTATGTTTCTTGAGTGTATGTTTCTACGTGCAATGTACAAATAATAAAAATACTCAGCTTTCGTGATGGACTTCTTGTTTATTTTGGTATACTTTTATGATATCACAATTAAACGTATTGTTTATAGAAATAATACTTATTACGTGAAAATATCTTCGATTCTTTACATTAGACGACAGATGAAAAAGTTAAGACGTTTGCACTTCAAAAGTCACTCATAAAGAAAGTTTTTCATCCTTTAAATTACGAAGAATCGAACAAGAGTGACATAGAGGTTTTACGCGAAGCTCCAAACCTCTACAGTACCTTAAAGTCCGTTTTTCTTGACGAATGTTGTAAACAATATTTTTATAAGTTTTAAAATAATATTAGTGAATAAAATAAGTAACTACTTATTTGACAAAAAGATATCAGTGTTCAACGATTAATTACCTATTATGTTAATAATGATGCTTGGTAATGATGTAATGAGTTTTGAGTTCATCTTTATATAAAATAAAGTTTTGAGTTTGCTCTCTCCCCTCGCAATATTGTTTTATAGCCTTCTAATAAAGCCTTCCTTGATAAATAAGCTATCCAACACAAAAAGTTAAAAAAAATCCTGAGATTCTTCTCTCAACAAACTCTTCAGCTTTATATTATTATATACTGAACGCCTCATGTAAGCACTATTAGGCAGGGTGTAACTCTAAATACAAAGATATAGCAAAATATAAATAAAAGTGATTGCTAAATGCGATGGTAAAAGTTATTCCGAGTAGTATGTGAGGCGCATTGTCGCCCTCACGTGCCGCGTGCCGAGACCGCGTCGGAGTTATCGACGAAAACGTGCTGCGAACCAATCGGACAAATTACTCACATAATATTTCCAGTGCCTTTTCATACTACACCTCGTAATTCTTTACAAACAGGTTTAACAGCAGATTAGATAAAACAGCCCTATAATACAACCACGACTCACCAAGCTGGTTATTGTCAATATATACATTTTATGCTTGATTTACATTACCTACATACGTGACAGAAATTGTACTGAAGTAATGTGCAGTTAGTACCGTAACTAATTTTAGAAACTACTTATATCAAATGTGTAAAAAACTATTTTACGCTATTATGACGATTTAAAATATTTTATTATTAAGTTTTATGAAAACATATTATTACAAGGCGATGAGGGTTTTCTTACTTACATTACATACCAACACCGCGCTAGATGCGAAGGCAATTGTAGTTGATGTGATGACTATTTGGAGGTCGTTTGATTCGATACGATTCCGTTTTTACCGTCACGTTTTATATCTTCTACTTCTACATGCTCACAGCAAAAACCGAGACCATGAAGATCATCTTACATTCTCAATAATATCCGCCTCTATATCTTCTATTAGAAAATATCGTCGCTCATTTTAAGTAGCTTACAGGGAGCAGAGTGCAATAACTATCCAGCTACAGCTACGTATGGCATGACTTTTTAGCCGTTTTCTTCCTCCAGATTACATAGGTATAAGTGATCGTGTGTAGTAGAACGTCTAACTATTACACTTCCGGACTAATCTAGTGATGCTTGTGGACCTCGCCTGTTTCAACAAATATACTTACGGAATGATTCTGAATCTCTGCAAGCTGCAGCTAAGCATTGACTACTGAGTGACCTAGGGTGAGAAGAGCCACGAATGTTACTTGGGAACTCGTATAATTATGGTGGAATTATAGTATACACTCGTTTACCTAAACGAGTGAATATTAAAAAAAAAACATTATGTAGAACTTGACAAATACTTTCAAAGTTTGATCGAGATAGAAATTTCAACACATTTTCAACAACCGCAAACATAACTTTGTTCTTAATACAAAACACTATGAAAAACAAAGTTATTTATGCTCTCGACAAAATATTGTGGTACTTATTTGGCTAAGTGGAAGTTAGTGGAACCCTAATTCAGTTAAAGTTGGCACGGAAACCTCAGTGCGCGAGTCCGACGACTAGCACTTGGCCGGTTTTTTAATGAATTATCCCCTTATTCATAATAACTCAAATGGCCTTTTAAACATATTTTAGCTATTACACTGTTTTGTCACTTTCTGTCACACAGCGCCAAGAACGAATGAGACATAACAGTGTAATAGCTAAAATAGGTTTAAGAGACCGTTTAAAATATTATGAATAAGGGGGTAAGTGTTTAAAATTTCAAAGTAACGTAGTCACGTTCAATCATCAAGCGATATTATTGTAAATTAATGCAATTAACCACTTGTTTTTGTCGACACAACCAAAGTCGAAACAAGTTTGGTTGGATACGATATAACGCCCATCAAGTTTTTTGGTCGTCACGTGCTAGCTGTCTACATAGAATGGCCATACCTAAAGAAAAACAATACTTATGATGACTTTAATTTACATACTTGTAGGTAGTAGAACGTACACAAGTAAGCAGTAGTATTTAAGGTCTAACGATAGTCTGTTAGCTCCTTGTCGGACTCTCTGAGGCCAACCGCTAAAATATGTACTTTGAATCTGTGTCGATTAATTTGAGAAATGATTTAAGAGCCATATGACAGTTTGGAGATTCTCAGATTTTACCTAATTTATCAATGTGTGTGTGCGATTTTATATGTCCGGGACACAAAAAAATATTAACTGTAATTAAACAATTTTGATACTTTATCTCTAGGTAGTAGGCTATGCGTATGATGAACACAGAAAATGATGGTCTAAAAAGTCGATGTGATAAATTAATGTTATACCAGTTTTTTTTGTATTTGAAATACCTATTACGAATACAGTGAATACAGTTCGGAATCAGGGCTCGCGTCAATTCCGTTCGCGAACATTTTCCTTTTGATAAGTATATAACTAAATTTACAGATTTAAACACAAACGTACAGTTATAATAACGTAAAAAACTTACAGCATAGAAAAAACGAAATGCATCCAAAGGGTGAAGACATATAGAGGCGGGTAACACGCACTGACCTGCAACGACTAACCAGTGTTGTGCCGTGTTGGCTATTTCATGGAATTGAAATGCTTTATAGAGACTTTTCCGACTCAAGTCTTGATTTGAATCTTGTTTTAATCAGTCAGGTATCAAACGACTGCCGGGAGTCGCATAATAATGGAATTTCTATTGTGTCTCGTTCACACATACTTGACGAGTTAAAACAATTTTCTAGTGTCAGTCGGTCCTTATTTGGATTGTTGTAACGAATTTCTTAAATATTTCGAGATTAAAAATAGATGACTTGGCATATCACTAGTCAGTCGGTACAGGTTGGTACCGGTTATCTGCCTCTTTATGTCTTCACCCAAATCGTGACTTCTCAGAGTAGGTATTTTTTTACGAATGTAAACTCCACGAGAAACGGGGACTAAGGGTTATTGGTGGATGATGCCATTGGTTCTGGGCTTGATCTACCACCTGTCATACCAGCTGGATGCTATGAGGATTTATTTACACATAAATGCTTTTTAGTGTAACGCTGTTCTTTGATATGATTTGTATTTTGATATATGAAATATGTCACAAGTTATTATAGCTAACATTCAGAAAATGTAGTTAAGAAAATTTCGATCAAGATTTCAAGTATTTCATGTATAACAGATGATAAACAAGATAATTTTTATTTAATTATTTGGTTTACACCGGTATTATATCATTTTGTCCATATACATTTTTCAATAATGAAATATTATATGAATATGGACTTGAATAGAACCATGGAACTTTATGGCATTTGCGTTCAATTTGAATACAGGTTCATATTAACTACATACACATCATATGAAACGCTTCTATTTAAACAAGCGTTTTACTATACAAGTTTATAGTTAGGTTGTGGTTGTAGATTGTGGAGGAAAGAAAAGTTATATGTTAAATAAGCAAAATATTGCCCTATTTATTTAGGTTTAAACCATTGAAACACTGTTACTAGCGTATGGAATTAATGCCATGAACAAGTCCCACACAGTATGGAATTGACGCCAATGGCCAATGGTATGTACGTACAAGTGCGTTTCAAAGGTTGTGGAACTAAATAACGCCTATTGGTCTATATTAAGAAAAACTGACCTTTTAATTTTTGTCGTCCGTTTATTCTTATTCAAAATCCAAAGCACGAATGATGTAAGAAAATTTATAAACTTACTTGTTTACTACTCAAAGTCAAATACTTAAAACAAAAGCCCTTATTTGTCTTCAATTTTGTTGGGTTAATGGTCACTTCACCACCATACTATTTCAATAAAACCGACTTCAAAAACAAAACACATTAAAAAGTCTTAAATAAACTCTTGAAAGGACTCCATTTTAGGCAAACCATTTCTTTTTGGAGTCGATGCCCAGATAGATGTCGCTTAAGATAGAACTTGAGAGAGCCCATGCGATGGCACTGACTTCAAAAAGAAATGGTTTGCCTAAATTGGAGTCCTTTGAAGAGTTTTAGACTTTTAGTGAAAAAAATACTTCGACCACAGAAAACTTTGCTTCATATCCAGCCTCGGCGCGCCCCAGCCCTGTTTTATAATAACTTAAGGGGTAAGAGGTAAATACCAATTCAACAAAGTAAATATCATGATAATCGGTCTACCGTTGTTGAACTATAAAGTAGTGTTACTGATATTACTTTATTTTATATAAATAAGGTTATTATTTGCAACCCCATACATATGCAATAGAATTGATACTATTGCCTATTCTTGGCCTTATTAATTCAGTATTTGTCTAAAATTGTCATTTAACTGTTTGGTGATAGAAACAGTTTGCTCATCATATACCACAATTTTATTTTGTAGACAATTTTTTATTATTATTATTTTTGTCGATAATTTTGGTCCTAGTATCTGCACATTTTGTTTGATCAAGTTTCGAAAATACAAATTGTATATGACAAATTGTATATGAGATTGTGGGCGAACCGTTTCTGAATCCAATAAAACACACTTTTACGGATTGATTTCGCGAACGTTTGTTTTTATTTTAATGCCTGACGTTTCGAATGCTTTACAGCATCCGACGTGTTCACAGGCAGACTAAAATGATATGATATGATTAAGATAAATAAAAATAAATTGAGTAATGAATATTTGCGTAAACTTCAGAACCAAATATATTATGAATCTTCTATTACTTTTAGTTTTGGGTATGTTTTAGAACCTTTTAATGAGCCTGTCCGGCGGTATATTATAATATTTAAAGGTAAAGGAAAAACCGGCCAAGTGCGAGTCGAACTCGCGCACCAAGGGTTCCGTAAATACCTGTAGGTAAAGTAAGTTCACCCATCACGACAATCGAGTCACATTTTTTTATTTTTTGTTTATTTAGCATTCAAGAAACTTAAACTAATGAAAGATTTAAAAGACATTGACAAAAACCACTGAGGTTTGTCTGCAATGCCGCATCAGTATTACGTCTCTAAAAATATCTAATACATTATAATTAGCTAACACACATTGACACTATCAATTCAATAGCCAATGTAGCTTTATCAATTAGTATTAAGTAACTCTCATTACAATTAATTACAGAAATATTGCAGGTGCATTCTGTTATGTTAAGTACAAATATTTAAGTTTCGTTTTGATATATTTTTTTGTTAAGTTTTGTTTGTAATGGGGTGGTATCTCGTTGATAAAACGCGGTACAAGATAACGAGTAGTTCGCTCCCCGTACATATTGTTTTCTATTGATAAAATATTAAAAAACCGGCCAAGTGCGAGTCGGACTCGCGCAGTGAGGGTTCCGTGCCAACTTTAACTGAATTAGGGATTCTTTCTTACTTCCTTCCACTTAGCCAAAATACCACAATATTATATTGACCGCAAATATAACTTTGTTTTTCATAGTGTTTGTATGAAAGACAAAGTTATATTTGCGGTTGATAAAAATGTGCTATATCTCAAAAACTACTAGTTCGATGTTGCTCAAACCAAGTTTCGTTGAAAGTTTTTGTTGAGATCTACATCATATATTTTTTTCAAAATTTTCACTTCCTTAGTTCAAAAGTTAGATGGGGGGGGGGGGGGGGGGGACCGCAGCCTAAAAACTCCCAAAAATTAATAAAAAACGCATTCGTCTTGTATTTATGAGAAACTAGCAGTCCACCGCGACTTCGTCCGCGTAAATTTTGGATTTCCTGCGAGCACTAATTTGTGCGAATTTAAAAAAAAAGGGATACCTACCTATTAAGATATTTATTGTAATCAAATGCTGTTTATATTTTGTAAGCGGTCCCCGCGACATCGCCCGCGCTTTTTGATTTTACTCTGTCCCCGTTGATTCGTACGTCTCATGCTGTTCAATAGCTCATCGCCTAAGCTCTGCCTTCCTCGAGGAATAAGCTATCTAACACAATTATACTTTTACAAATTAGCTCAGTTCCTCAGTTTTATAATGCCCGCAGCTTCGCACGCGTAGACTACCTACACATTTTTCCTTTCCCAATCTGTTCAGACAAGATGATATAAATCAATGTAAATAATCAATGCATATTGTTAGGTTTGTCATACCTAATTAGATCTCCCTACTCTAGACACCTCGATGTGGAAAACTTAATAAAACCTAAACTTTCAATATTCGATCACCGAAACATGAATGGATTGGTACCGTGATAGTTGGCTATCAACGTGAATCACTAAATTTCAGGTTACAGTATTTCTCTGTATACAATGTTTTTCACTAATTCAGTACAGCGACTATAGCAAGCAGCTGGCGCAAGCGCGCGTCGTACGTACCTCCTACCTACTTGAGCTATAAGCATCATTTTGGAGTTATTATTCAAATCAGAATCAGTTGAATTGAGATAAGCGCGTTACACTGAATGGCAATAAACGAACATGTTTAACTTTGACTTCAAACAAATTCTTTAGCTTTATACTATACCTACCTATCCAATTATAGTATTAATAAGAAACTCTGTTGCCAATGGAATGGAGCTGATTGTAGATAGAATAACTGTAAAATAGTACTATTATATTTTCTGTGGTAATACTACGAGTATAACAACAGCGCTCTGCGCGTCCTTTATAATAATATGTTCCGGATGCTGGTGGGACTGCCGAGGTTTTGCAGCGCGTCTGGCATGTTTGCTGACGCTCACGTAGACTGCTTTCATGCTTTAATGCGGAAAAAGATGAATTCCATCCAAAAAAGAATGCTCGGTAGTCCCAATAGTATTTTAAGGGTTTTGGCGGGGAGATGGGATAGTGCCTTAATCAAGCACTGGATCACTGCCCTAATTAACCCGAATTCGGGACGTATTTATTATATAAATTAATTAATATAAATTGAATTTATTTATTTATTATTATTATGTATTTTTATTGTTAATTCGAATTGTAATTTTCTACTAATATTAGACGTAAGAACTCTGTTACTAACACTATGGATCTAAATGTTATCTGAAATAAATAAATGAATTGAATTGAATTGAATAACCCAAATAAATTATTACGTAGTACTTACTATTATATTTTCTGTGCTTTAAGCATAAATTTACAGTCAGTCGTTTAAATTAGAGATGTGCCGACTATGACTTTGGCCGACTAGCCGACTAGCCGACTAGTCGGCAGCAAAAAGGCCGACTAGTCGGCCGACTAGTCGGCTAGGCCGATTATTACTTTCGGTAAAATCCGGGTGACGTCGGAAATGTTCGTGAGCGCGCCCTCGGCTCGTAGAATTGGCGCGCGGCCGGCGCCCACGCGGACTTTACTTACTATACTATACTTAGATACTTCTAGTATTGTTTTATTTTATTAATTTCGAGACTGAATAACTTGGGGACTTGGGGATGTCAAAGGAAGTGTTCTTATATTTTATGTTATTATAATTGAACCTACTTATTACCAATAATTATAATAATTATTTGCTTTTACCTATGTTTCGTTATTTTATAAAAGACTAAAGGAAGAGTTCCTATTTAAATATTCTACCAATTATTAAGTTGTATTGTAAACTGAAACTGTAAGAGTAAAGCTCTTGTTATTTTTTATTATAAGGATACAAATTTCATTTCAATCACTCTATTTTTTAAGCATATTAACATGAGTGAGAAGCGGGCCGACTAGTCGGCGGATTTAGCCGACTATTCGCCGACTAGTCGCCGACTACAAAAATGGCCGACTAGTCGGCTTTACCGACTAGTCGGCGACTAGTCGGTACATCTCTAGTTTAAATACAATCCTTTTTGGACGGTCGGATTTTCTGGACCAGGTCATTCACTTACCTGGGTGACGCGGGAACAAGTGTTTGTGCGGAAACAATTTTGTCTGTCTGTTGTAGAGTGTATTTAGGAAGGGTAGTTTATGATGGGTGTTGTTCAAGTGTGCGTCGCTTGTTGCAGATGGCGCGGCAGCGTGTACAAGCTGGTGTGGCGCGAGCTGCTGGCCTATCTCACGCTCTACTACACCATCAACCTCATCTACCGCTTCGGCCTCTCCGAGGAACACCAAAGGTGAGTCCCGCCCAAGCCGTCTGGATACCTGCCTACTGTGTTATATGGCGCGGGTTGATAGCAACAACCTTCGGCGACATGCACTTGACCGGTTTTTTCGTCATGAAAGTGCAATCCTTGCGAAGTCTTAGTCAATGACTATTTTTAGACCATACTGTGGCCACTGTAAATTATAGGTATATTATAGGTAGGCTTATATTACTCGTTTATATACAAAACTGGTACTGGTATAGTTGCTAATAAGCGGTTTGATATGAGCAATTTAAGCGCTATATCTAAATGACATGCAATAATTGGACGCTGATGTGTGAAGAGTTGATTTCAATGGCACTGGCCTCGCGGTGGAACAATAGCTTATAAAATGATTTACAAAGTATCTATCAGGAGTTTGAAACTAATGCAATTTGTGAGGCTCTGCAGTCTGCAGGCGTAAGTAATGGTCCGGTCGGGCCGCGTAATGGCGCCCGCCCGCGTCCGGCGCATCTGCAATTAGGTATACATGCAATAGTTATATGCGTTGCGCCTGCGCCGGCCGCTCACGATCAAGCACCGCCTACAAACTGTGCCAACGGCTCTAGGATACTCGATTACAGAGGGCTGTATCATGTTCAGTTCAACGATTATATCAAGATAACAAATACTCACAACCAAGTACCAACATTAAGGGGTCGTCCATTAATCACGTGAGGCTCAAAAGGGGGGGGAGGGGGTACGGAAAACATCATGAAACATCACGAGGGGGGAGGGGGGGTCTCGTTAGACATCACGTGTATTAATTTTGTTCATTTTTTGTCAAAAAGCGCTATTTCTAGTATACTGTCCACGAAACGCCCACGCGTATTCTCACGCTACGAGGGAGGGAGGTTCTCTGCGTAGTGCGCGAGGATGATGATGCCGAGTGGCTTGACGAAACCGAAGTTAATATGTCACAAACCTCTTTGCCAATAACAACTGCCAGTGAAGAAGAAGCTTTACCAGTTGTAACCTTAAATGAAAGTCTTGCAACTCCGTGGGACGAAGACAACATTAATTAATTATTATTAATTAATTATTATTTATTTTATGCATTAATTTTATTGCAAATACATATAAATGTTTTTCGAATCAAAACGCCATTTGTTAAATGTTTTTTTCCAGTCAAAAATAGCCTTTACATAGACTACCAAAAAAATACACGTGATCCGGGGGGAGGGGGGGGGGAGTGGTCCCAAACCTCACCAAATATCATCAGGGGGGAGGGGGGGGTCAAAAAATGAGAAAAACGACCTCACGTGATTAATGGACGGCCCCTAATGTAATAATCGTTAATTTGTTTACCCTGTCTCACTTTCGTAAGTTTTCGTTTTTCTTTTATTTTGGTACGAAACAGTTATTACATGAAATTACTTTTTGCTCTGGGTAGAAAAACATCACACTTACAATAAAGTTTGTAAAGACTTATATATAAGTAGGATAGGAGGCGCGCAGGCACGCGGTGACGATGCATGCTTGCGTCAAACAATAGCGGACCGTTTTGTAGAAATGGCAGTAGGTACCTAATTATTCAAATGTTTATTGGCCTCTCGCGCCTCTTGGGTACCCGTTACACATCGACGTCATGTCATGTCGCTGCGATGCCGCTTATGGCGTGACTCACCAGCTGAAACTCAACACGTAGGAAAATATTACGCCATTCATTTGATGTAGGCATTCTGGCTGGACTTCCGCGGTAAGTTAAAACACAATTAAATATTCTCCCAGTGATAAGATCACAACCCGATGATCAGTGGCTAAGAACGGTGTTACATTGAAGACATATAAATAAATATACCTACTTTAAGGCTACCCGGCGAAGCTTGATTGATTAAGAACGAGGAAGTGTTACGTTCTTCAATAGCATGGCCACGAGAGACAAAAGATCTAGTAACTTACGAATGAATACTTGCAAAAGGCTCCGCGGAATAAATAATTTTACACATAGTTGTATATTATTGTCGAAGCTTGTCGAATGTAAACTATAACTGCGTGTTACTCGCGAAGGTTTTAAAGGTAAGAAAATATTGATTGACCTTAGGTAAACTAACGCGCAAGCTCTGATGGTATTGAAACTATTAAGCCATGAAATGTGCATTGGTGGTGGCTGCAATGGTGCGTGTAGTTGGCTAGTGTGCACTACCCCGTGGTGCGCGAGGCAACGCTGCAACGCCGCAATCGGCTTGACAGAGCATGTGTACTTAGGTAAGATTACGGGGTTCATAGCCGATAGTCTTCAGTGACGTCTCAATGGCTTGCCCATTGAGTAGTCATTCGAATTTTGACAAAAAGGTAAAGAGGAAATCTCGATTAATTATGTGAGTTGGTTGGTCACCGAACAGCCAAAACTACATCACACATTAAGCTGGTTCTGTGACTGTCTCTATAAATGTAGCTTGGTAGGAAAGGGGGACTACACTCTAGCCAAATCTTTTAGACCAATAAGCCTAACTTCTTTTCTCCTCAAAACGCTAGAAAGACTAGTAGATAGACACCTTAGAGATGATGTGCTAAAAAGCAGATCACTCCACCCGCAACAACACGCCTACAGGAAAGGTAGATCAACAGAGTCGGCACTACACATGGTAGTGCATAGAATAGAATCGGCCATTAACAACAAAGCTTCAACACTTGCCGCTTTCATAGATATAGAAGGGGCATTTGATAAAACTATGCATAACAGCATCAACCACGCCTTACAAAAACTGAAAGTTGAACCAGTCATCAGGAAGTGGATAAATGAACTGGTCAGTAAAAGGTTGGTTCAAATAGTGGTGAACACAATTACCCGCGCGAGGGTCGTTAGAGGATGCCCCCAAGGAGGCATCCTGTCACCAATACTATGGAACATAGTAGTAGACAGCCTCCTGAGGACACTAAATGAGAGAGGATATACTACTGTTGGTTATGCAGATGACCTAGCAATTCTGATAAATGGAAACGCGGAGAATATTCTCTGCGGCATAATGCGCTCTGCTTTTCAGATTGTAGAAAAGTGGTGCAGCGAACACCAGCTGTCAGTTAACCCTAAGAAAACAGAACTCATCCTTTTCACCAACAAAAGGAAGTTACCCAAACTACAACTACCTAAACTCTTCAACACCGAGCTGACACTGTCAACACAAGTGAAATATCTGGGTATCACTCTAGACAGTAAGCTAAACTGGGGGATCCACATCGAGGACAAAATAAAGAAGACCTGTATAACCTTCTATCAGTGTAAAAGGCTCGTTGGTAAAAAATGGGGTCTCAATCCAAAGATTACACTTTGGTTATACACATCGGTTATCAGGCCTTCCCTTACCTACGGATCAGTTATTTGGTGGCCAAGAACACAACTATCCACGATCAAATCAAAACTCCAAAGCCTGCAACGCCTAGCAAGCGTAGCAGCCACAGGATGTATGAGAACCACTCCATCAGCCGCCCTTGAGTTTCTACTCAACCTAAGGCCACTTGACCTGGTCATACAAGAAGAAGCCAAGGCAGCTGCCTTAAGATTAAGAGCAAACGGGCTATGGAAGCAAAACGCCGTAACTACACACTCTAGAATCTTGCAGGATACCCTGAAGGAAATACCTATTCTAGATGCACCCATGGACAGAATACCATGTCACCATGTCTTCGATAGAGATTATAGTATCCAGCTTACGGAAGAATCGAAAGACAGCTCTGGCGTAAACGAAGTTAGGATATACACCGACGGATCCAAGACCTCACAAGGTACAGGAGCCGGCGTGTTCTCGAATGACCTAAACATTAAAATATCAACCACTCTGGACAAACTTAACACGATCTTCCAAGCGGAATGCATTGGAATCACCAAGGCAGCACAGGCGGTCGCAGTCAGAGATGTCAGAGACATAAATATTAAAATTGTTTCAGACAGTGCGTCCGTACTTCAAGCTCTACAAAACAACACTATAACCTCTGTCCTAATACTGGAATGCCACAACGCACTCCAATCCATAGCAAGGACAAACAATGTAACCCTACAATGGATCAAAGGACACAGCAACTCACTTGGCAACGACGCAGCTGATGAACTAGCCAAAAGGGGCTCCGCAACAAAAGTATATGGCCCGGAACCATTACTACCAATACCGCCGGCCCAAATAAAAACATGGCTACGAGCAAAGACGGAAAAAATCCACCTATCAGAATGGATAAGCAGTGAAAGATGCAGGCAAACAAAGAATGCAGTTCCGGTGGCATCAAAAAAGTTCGCCCGCAAGCTCACTAGACTGACGAGAGACAAACTGCGTACGGTAATAGGAACTATAACAGGCCATTGTCTCCTAAACAAGCACCTGTTCACCATAGGTGTGACAGACAGCCCTCTGTGCAGAGGCTGCATGGAGGAAGAGGAAACACCACAGCATGTGCTCATAGAGTGTACAAGCGTGGCAGAACAACGGGCAGACATTCTTAAATCCCCAGCATCACTCCAAGAGGCCTGTGGCAGCTTTGGAAGGCTGCTAGCCTTCTGGGAGAGCCTGGGATGGTTGGAATAGATTAGGAGAGGAACGCACAATGGCCCAATTAAGCGGCTAAGTGCGGAAAACGCCCAGCAAAACTAACTAACTAACTAACTAACTAAATGTAGGTTGATCACTTAAGGAAATGCTATACTACCTAAATTGCTCTTTCAATTTCGTGAATACTCGTAAAACTACATAATATGAGATAAATTAACTTTTTTGGAATCTGTACAATAATTTAGACCTCGTTAGAAGTCCTAAACCTAGTAATTTTTCGTAAATGCTTATCGAAATAAATAATTTAGTATTAAAGAAATACATTTATGGGTCACCGTGAACCGGATCCCATGCTGAAGGAATTTTCCAACCATCTTCTTTGTTGAAATTTTGATATTTTCTACTTAATTTCTATAGCATCACGTTAAATACGGGGAACGACCCGACGTTCCTTTAAAAGTATTTTGTGTAGGACTTCGTTTGGTGTTCCCGATGTAGGAAAGAAAAATATTAATATTAGGTATTATTTTATTTTGTTTTGATATTATAATTATTTTATTTTATTATTTATTTTTCCAAACTTATATCTATCATTACAGGATAATATTATAACACCCAATATTATTATTTTGTAGCTTGCATTTGCTAATTTTCTTTCTTCCTTGGGTACCTAATTAGTTTTTTTTTATAAACAGACATTCGGCCACAATTTTGTTTGATGCTAGTGATAATGATTCGTCAGCCGAGCCGAGAGTCTGGATTGAGCAATACCTGCGCAGTACTTACAGTAACGCGTCGTTACTTACTTAATCACATATTTAATTTGCAATCTACAGTGTTTTTCCTTCGTATTGACCACAATGGCTCTTTAATTATGATTCGATACTATTCATTTTTTATTTCTCTACTTAATACCTATCTTCATTAAGAGCTCTCCTACAAACAAGTCGTACATTAACACTACTAACTAGTCAACTTATTTATTTTCAGACTTTCTAGCACAAATTTAATTAATATTTTTTTCTATGCTGTTATAGATATGTAGTTTGCACCAAATAATAAAAAATATAGGCAACTGTTTCATGATCATAATAGAAGGACATCGTTTCAAGGATGTGGTGCATACATTCGAAAACAAGTTCTATACATACGCGGCGGAGAAGATTATTTTAACTTGATACGTTAAAATATTCTTCTCCGCCGCCATATTTTAACTTATACGTTAAAATATTCTCTCCGCCGCCATATTTTAACTTGATACGTTAAAATATTCTTCTCCGCCGCAATATATTAACTTGATACGTTAAAATATTCTTCTCCGTGGCGTGAACCGCGCTCGTACGGGCGCGGTGCGCTGCGCGTGCGCCCGGTAACTTTTTAATCAATTCTGCGAAGGTAATACCGTAGCTTTCCCTAATAAATCGCGATTGTAATGCCGATCGGCGCTAGACTAGGAATAGGTAATAACGCGGTGCTGACTGCTACTAGCTCTGGCACGGGCGTGCGCTGGACGTGGATAATATTCCGCCAACCAATAATAGCAAGCCGCGACACGGTCCCGTTACGTTGGTACCCCTGTCAAAAGGGAACTAACTGTTCGTGAGACTTGCTGCGCCCTAGCTTTCCATGTATTTTCTTATCGTTCACTGGAGTTGCATCATATCCTATTCGAGTCCGGCAAAATACAGAATTTGTTGAATATCTCATTAATAGCTAGCTTCTAGCGCATTGAAAGTCAGTTCAGCTGCGCAAACAATCCAATTAAAAGCTGGCCCTGAGTGAGTTAATGCAACGTCGGCAGCGCCACTATCTGGTGCCATATCAAGTTCCGTATCTCCAAAAACTAAGATTTCTTATTGTTTAAACGCCACGCATAACAGGTTTACTTTGCATGTACTTGGAAGCGATTTTCCCACTTCGATAAAAAAATTACACTTCACTATGTTTGCGATTAGCGTGGTGCATTGAGCATTAGTTCCGCATCGCGCCGCGCGGCCTGCGGGGTCGAGCGCTGTAGGCCTCCTGCGCAAGCCTCGACTATGTAGTACTATTCAATATTCTGTGCCTCGACTTTTTGTCAAAAACCGCAATTAATTAGATAATTACCTAAATCGTTTATGTCTGATAACTATCGGATATAGTGTGCTTGATTCACGTACTGGGCGTCTGGGCCTGCCTGTGTCGTTATGGTGCGAGCGGGCGAACCGTGTTCCGGAGCGACCGGGGAAAATCGATTAGTTGCCAATCTCATAAATCTACGACTGCGACCAGAATGGTAGTCGTACACTCCAAGCCATTCGTTTGATACGCACTTATAACGAGCCATTCTCCGTTGCTATGTTCTGCGAGTGGGGGCCTGCAACTAGCGATCAATAAATATCGATATTTCCATTGTCAGCAATATAATTGTGGTTCAGTCTAAATTGTGATACTTTTGCAGGATATTCGAGAAGGTGCGGCAGTACTTCGGCGCGCAGAGCGAGTCCATCCCGATGTCGTTCGTGCTGGGGTTCTACGTAAGCCTGGTGGTGAAACGCTGGTGGGAGCAGTACAAGCTGCTGCCGTGGCCCGACACGCTGGCGCTCTTCATCTCCGCCGGCATCCCCGGAGCGGTCAGTACTGAACTCCTTCTGACCAGCTACTGCTGGAGTCGCACGCGGTGTCCTACCCGCACAGCTCCTTACTTTGCTCAAATAACTCTTCCCTAAGCTAGGTTTTTAAAATCTGCCTAACTCGTTCACATAACTGTAATACAGCTTGCGAAAACAAAATGCATATTGTTCGTTTTGCTGCATCACACTGCGACATCGAAATATTTTTGCTTATGCGATTTTGTATCAACTTTTGCCTAAAGCGAATTATACTCGTTTAATTTCTATCAAATTACCAATACAAATATTTTATTAACAACAAGATTATTGTTACATACTATTATACATATATTCCAAAAAATATTAAATAGAAGATTTAAGTGGTATATATTACACAATGCAAATCGTGTTATGCCAACTACAATACATGGAGCAGCAACTGTGGGTTCCACACTAGGAAATACCTGTGTCGTGGGCACCCGATGGTTCTTACAGGATTGCGACGGATATTTAATAAATGTGTTATAAATGTATGGATAATTTATATATAATTAATATCAAACACGTTGCGGCAGTTTACATCTCGACCTTACTGAGACGATTATATTATTAAATCATCACCGCGTTTTTGTGCAAGCGATACCTACTACACTAGGTAATTTATACTTTTTGCCCATTTGAAAATGAAACAATAAATCGTTAGCGTTGTTTTGACAGCATCAGTCAGTCGGCCCTCAGCGGCACATAGTCGACTTTATTGTTTTTGCATAAGGTATACTTTCCTGCGATGTAAACGAATCATACAAACTAATCAACAAGTGGCGTCTTCATCGGATAGGAAATATTCATATTGTACGTGGGTTTTTATGAAAATAGCATCTTATTACCTTATTGTTGCATGTTTTTGAGAAGGAAAATTATAGGTACTTGTTTTGAGTAAACACGTAAAAGGATTCGCACCATTTAGGTTTTTACGTTAGTTTTTAGGACTCTAGTTTATCAGGTTGGTGTTGACTTTAATGAATCACTTTTTGTTTTGCCATTGTCGTGCTTCGAAGGTATTTTAAGTACGAAGTAATTTTTCTAGTATTTTCCCATCCAGGTAATATAAATTACTAGCACAACACTGCTGTGAATGTAATTTTCATTGATTATGGTATACTAGTTAGTTACGGATCAGTGAATGAGAGTGTTATAAAAGACCTAAATTGAAATAAAGATTTTGAATTTTGATTTTTTTTTTTGAAAGAGGGTCAAAGAAATTTTTTAAATCTTTAATAACTTGTGTACTTACTACTCTTTTCCTAACAAAGCTGGACTGCGGCATGCCCGATGTATTGTAATATTAAGATTTAATGGCAAACTTGATTTTTTCTCGCTCCGTCATAACAAATTACACACCATAAAAACTATATTCTGGACCTCACGCAACAGTGGCGCAACTAGCAAGCACGAATACGGTAGCCCTCATCAAACCATATCGTTCATGAACCTGTTTAGGGAATCAACAACCTACTTTGTTTACTTTAGGGCCGGTGGCCCGTGCAAGCAGAGACTAGCTAGCTACTAGAAGAAGGCGTTAAGCACTGAATATATAATAGTACTACATACAGAACGGACACTTACCTCCCTTCCCTAGTCTGACTTACCTCACTATCGCGCCGGAATTAGGGTTCTTATTGGGGGGAGTACGCCAAGCGGGCATGCCACGCACATGTTTGCGACGTTAACGGAAGTACAAGGTTTTGTGTTCGAGAGATGCCTAAGTACTGTGCAGTGTACGGGTGTCTTTCTTCCTCGAGAAATGACTCCGATAGGAGCTTTTTTCGTTTCCCAAAAGAGACGGTCGCAGTAACTTCATACAAAATATGCAACCATAACCTATTCCAACTTATTCAGTTACAGTGAACAAGTTCAAAAACGTTAGGTAAAGGAAACATTCTTTAGAATTATGTGTAGTTAGTAAATTATAATTGTAATATTAATGTAATGTGATCAGTGAAATCAGGTTTTGCTAAAATAGATACTATTTTATTTCTCCACGATACCACGTGAATATTACATTACGAAAATTTGTACTCGTTACGTTGTTTACTAAATTTAAGTAAATTACGTTGTTTAGGTATCTGTTTATTTATATTGTATAAAAATCCATTACATGAAAGTTTATTATGTGGCACAATTCGCCTGCACCATCATCCAACGAAGAAGAGATAGTTCGAAAATCGAACGCACGCGCCGGTATCAGTAAATATATTGCGTAATTATATTTGTACAATAATATTTTAAATTACTATTGTTAAAGGCAAGGATGAGCAGCTAATTTCAGTTGAAGTGTAGGTACATTTTTTTTAATGATTTGATACAGCGCGGCAGCGCAGCTTGGCGTACCGGTGCATTATTATTAGTTCCTAATAAGTCGGATGAATATGTACCTACCGGTACGGTTTACTATCATTTTATTGCCTTACAGAAAGCGTGAAAAGCAGAGAATTCACCTCGGGCATAAAGATGTCTTTGTCTTAGGCGAACTTAAATCCTTCAATACACTCAGGATTTTCTATTACCTTTCTCGCTGACGCTCGGGAGTAAACCTGTTATTTTACTCGCTTCGCTCGGGCCTCAAATCTCCAACACTCATGCTTCGCTCGGGATTCAAGGTGGCGCCCGCGCCGAAAGATACCATTTTACGCCCTGGGTGAATAATTTACTATCAATTTCGTATGACAGTATTTTCCTTACACTAAATACTTATTAATGAGTACTTACTCAGCTAAAAACAAAGCTAATTAAGGTTATACCTACCAAAGAAAAATAATACAAAATTTAATTTAACCCCGTCACAAGAAAATCCTATGAAACCTGCGTTGGTTACCTAAAGCTCGACATACCGTTACTCGTACGTACTTTAATGATAACAAGTGATTGATAGGATGGTGACCGTGACGTCACTTGCCGGGCCAGCGCGCTCGGAAGTGACGTCACTCGCGCCCGCATGCGCTGTTCAAACATTATCTCTTCGCGCACTCGCGCGCAGCAACGCGTCCCAATCAGCAAGCTGAGCTGACGATTGCATCATTCATTTACTTTTTGCTTACGAGTAGTTTTCAAGCTAATTAAGTATTACATAGGTTCATAATTAGTTCATAAATCAATCATTGTAAAATGCATATGTAGCTAAGTTACCATAACATAATAATGCATACTAAATAGATAATATATTGAGTTTTTCTACCATTTGCACTTGCATAAAAATGGTTGGAGTTCTAAATAAATATAAGATGTTATTTGCTGGCTTTCCTGTTCCTTCGGTTAACTGTGGAAACAATTATAAATATTTAATAGCAATTAGTCAACTCCCATTCAATCTGACTGACTTTATTTTATTCATGCAATCATAAACATATCGAAGTAATTTACCGTGAGAACAATAATAAGTGCAGTAGTTATTAAAATATACGCACGCACATATTGTTGACTTTATTCAATGTACCAAAATGTAAAACGATCCCTTTATCGATATTATCGTAATAAATTGACGCGGCAAAGAAATATTAGCGTCTTATAAAATAACTATGCAATCCTTATACAAAGTTCCCTACCAATATTAATTTGCGGTGCCCCTACGGGGTGTCATGTGTGCAATGTACTTTTAATTGTAATAATAACACCTGTAATTTACCATGTGACAAGCAAATAAATAAATTCTAAAGTTTATCAATGGAAAATTATACGCTAATACGTGCCTTGCTCTGCATTTATAGGTTTATAAATTAGTGGTCCGCCTGTGAGGTATATTATTATGTTATGTCAGTAGGTAGCGCTAGCGACAGTAAACCCTACGCGCAGCAAGCACAGCGCAGCCGCGTCGCCGGGCGCGGGGCGCGGGCGCGGCGCGCGCGCATCGCGTGTGCGCGTCGCCTTGACCACATGCTAATCCGTTCCGACGAGCGCGCTCATCTATATCCATAATTCCATGGCTTTGTTTCAAATCAATTAACTGTTGTAAAGAACGTAAAGGCGCAATCTACTAAAGCAACAGAATTATTATTCATCGTTGTTAGGATACGATGTGATTTGATTGTACTAGTTAGTTTAGTTATGTTTGCCTGTTATTCTTGACAACGTTCAAATATTTACCTCGGCGGCCGCGGAGGAAAACGTGAGTCATATGTGCCTGCGCATAGAGCTCGTGTCCTACGCAGATGCCGGCGCACACGCGGCGCATACACAGCGCTGCAGCGGGTACGCAAGGATATTTTGAAGAACCATTCTCGTACGCCACGTTTAAAAAAAAAACAGTAAATATAAGAAACAAAACATTTACTTTTTGATTTAAAGAAAAAACTCGTCGTAATTTCGTCCAATTTAACCAATCAAGCTTTAATTAAAAAAGAAACGAAGACATACAGCCTTAGTTTAGGATATGTATGAGAACGAATGAGACCAAATTTTTCTCAATCAATAAATGTTTACGGGTTGGAAATCGTTATCCCGCAAGCATATTTCGACCATAGCTGTTCAAAATTTAGGCAATTTCGCGCTGCGTACTTACATTTTGATCAGTTTCATCAACAGATAGACAGAAACATTTTATTACACACCACATGCAATGAATGATACAGATAGAATAAAATCTGTAATATCAGTGATGAGTCTCGACGACATTTACAACGTTTACGACGTTTTAGTGACGGGTACAGTTGGTTCGACCAGTGCCTGTGGACTAGACAACGACCACAGGAAACAATTTGAGTGGTCCTAGTAAATAATGACGTCACAACACTGTCTTCTTCTTCTTCTTTTTATTTTGTGGCGACGAACTAAAGTTTACCAGTCGCTTCCGCCAAAGACACGTGTGTAACATTTACACGTCAAGGAATTTATAAAAAGAGAAAAATGATTGTTACGATGGCTTTAAGCAAAATGTACCACCTAAAACAAACAGGACAAAACAGTTATTACACAACACAATTTATAATTAGTATATTTTACAAAGCGATTATGGAGGTGATGGGGTCATGTAAGGGGGAAGGAGAGAGAATTGGTGACAAACAACGATGAAGAAAACAATTCATATTTGCTTGTCACAGGGGTAGAACTGCTCTATATTTAGCTCTAGGTAAATATTGTTATAAATTTAGAAAGAAATTTAAGAAGCGGGGGAGATAAGTTACCTAAAACACGTTTAATATTAGTTGGGCGCGGAAAGCTTTTAGGAAGGAAGGCACTTGGATTAAGACCATTTTGGCAGTTTAAAAGTACGTCAACGACAAGAAGGTAGTCAAATAGTGAATGTGTCAGACATAACATGAGTAGTAGCCGCTGCGGCCGCGCGGCCATCGCAAGTTCGCGACGTCCTTGCCGCTTCGTCTCATGACATTTGCCGCTATTGTTACTTGTAATTATTGCTTTCCGGTGCATTCGCAAGACGACGCGAATGAATCGCGTGATCTTTACTAAACCCTAGATATAATAAATTAAGGTTTATTTACTTAAAAATATTTTTCATCTCTCCTGTTCGGAAAATAGCACTTTCCTGTGTAGATAGCCGGGTGGAAAAATAGCTTATCCATCCCTAGGGTGGAAAGTAATTTAGTTTTAATTGGCATGGTATAGAGTCAAGGCATGCAGTCAAAGCTTGGATCAAAGATAATTGAGTCACATCATATTATAAAAATAATAAACATTTTTGTAGAGATGTACCGACTAGTCGGTAAAGCCGACTAGTTGGCCATTTTTGTAGTCGGCGACTAGTCGGCGATTAGTCGGCTAAATCCGCCGACTAGTCGGCCCGCTTCTGACTCATGTTAATGTGCTTAAAAAATTGAGTGATTGAAATGAAATTGTATCTTTACTCTTGTTATTATAAGAATAACAGTTTCAGTTTACAATACAATTTAATAATTGGAAGAAAATTTAAATAGGAACTCTTCCTTTAGTCTTTTATAAAATAACAAAATATAGGTTAAAGCAAATAATCCTTGGTAATAAGTAGGTTCAATATAAAATAAAAAAATAGGAACTCTTCCTTTGACATCCCAAAGTTATTCAATCTCGAAATTAATAAGGATTAATAAGAACCTAGTTGAAGCATCAGTTGTGAATGTTTGCTCGTAGTATTTGCCTTTTTCCCCTGAACACCACGAGAAATAACTGCTTGACACTGATTGCACTTCACTTTACTGCTACCTTCTCCCTCCAATTCGTCAAAAAAAAACAAATGCGTGATTTCTTTTTCGACATGACGCAAACAATCTTATTTAGTTAATTTCACTATTAATCCAATTATTTGCACTGTGTTAGCTTAGTAATTGAACGTTATATATTCTTTATTTCATTAAACACCAATAAAACACACAGTGTGAGGAGAACCCACTTACTTATTTGCTTATGATTGTCCAATTATAAAATTAAAATGTAGATTCGTTATTGGCTGTAAGTTTAGTAACACGGTAATATAATAACTAATAAATAACTAGAGCTATGAATCTTGTAATATAAAAAAAAATCGTCGTCACCCGGATTTTACCGAAAGTAATGATCGGCCTGGCCGACTAGTCGGCTAGTCGGCTAGTCGGCCAAAGTCATAGTCGGCAAATCTCTACATTTTTGCCTTGCTATACATTGAAAAACGTTTATTATGATCGTTGATTTAAAAATATTCAATCGATTCAATCTATAATTAAAATATACATTTAGTAATCTGTGATTAAAATATTCGGCTGCCCGCCATAATAGCAAGATGACACTTTTTTTTTTACATTGTCAGTGTCATTTTTTCTTTTTGAACTCTATGCCTGTTTTTTTAAATTTTGACAATTATTATCTGTAGGGAAAATTCGAACGATATTTTTTACAAGGATTTTAATTATTTCGTATCGTTTGCTTTTCGTACTGTTTTCATGTATTCGTGTCGTTATTCTTTCTAATCATGTTAGATGTTTGGAGAACTGTAAATTAACTTTTTGTGGAGAACTGTAAATTAACTTTGTCTTTTTGTGCAAAAACTTGAGTTTTCCTTTCTTGCTGTACTACATAATACCTGACCATTACATCTACAACCACTATTGTAAATTTAATGTTTTTCCTCACAGTCGAAATGAAAAATAGTATGTTTAACTAGAGTGAAAGCACCATTTCACTCTCGAATTATTGGCGCTCTCACTTCGTTCGAGCGCCTGAAACATCTCGAGTGAAATGGGTCGCTTTCTCCCCTTGTATAACAATCTAATATTGCTAACTATCGAAAATTTAATGAAGACATTAAGTATATCTTGCGTGTCACACATTTATGGGACGTGATATTTATCGGTCAGTATATTATACCGTATTCTCCTTGGGGATTTAAGGGTTTCCGTCTTGCTTGAACGAGGCAAATTTATCGCTGCACTCAATATTGAAGATGGTGCATGTACCGTAATGCTGTACATGATTCCTATGTAAGTAAATACCAGTAAAATGCGAACGTACCTAGTAAGTCATAAAACAGTCCTAGGCGATTACTCCGTCAGAATCGATCCCAAACACGCTCCAAGTACCCGTGTGCTCATAATTAGTACCTGTCTGCCTGTCTGGAAAACTTATTTCCTTCCTTCGTCTACATAAAATAGATAAATCGTTAATCGGGCCAGTACGAGTAGGGTAAAACCGGGATAGATGCCCCAGTGGGATAGATGCCTCATTTTCAAAAAACCGGTTAAGTGCGTGTCGGACCCGCGCACTGAGGGTTCCGTGCCACCCTTAACTGAATTCAGGATCCACTTACTTTCACTTAACGAAAACATCACAATTTATTGCGACGGCAAAAATAACTTTGTTTTTCATAGTGTTTGTATGAAAGACAAAGTTATATTTGCGGTTTATAAAAATGTGCAATATCTCAAAAACTACTAGTTTGATCTCCTTCAAACCAATTTTCGTTGCAAGTTTTTGTTGAGATCTACATCATATATTTTTTTCAAAATTTTCACTTTCTTAGTTCAAAAGTTAGATGGGGGGGACGCCCATTTTACCACTTTGGAAGCGTCTATATCTCAAACCTTACACTTTTAGAAAAAATGGTTTTAGAAACTACAACATCATTTTCAAAGACCTATCCATAGACACCCCACACGCATAGGTTTAAGTAAAAAAAGTTTTTTAAGTTTTAGTTTCATGTATGGGAGCCCCCTTAAATATTATTTTTTCTTACTTTTTGTATCTGAATCGGAAAGCGGTGAACAAAATACACCTACCTATCAAGTTTCAGCTATGTGATGCTTATAGTTTCAGAATAAATTGGCTGTGACATACGGACGGACAGACAGACAGACAGACAGACAGACTTGACGAAACTATAAGGGTTCCGTTTTTTGCCATTCGGCTACGGAACCCTAAAAACCGGCTAAGTGCGAGTCGGACTCGCGCACTGAGGGTTCCGTGCCAACTATAACTAAATTAGGGATCCTTACTTCCACTTAGCCAAAATACCACAATATTTTGTTGACCGCAAACATAACAGTTTTTTCAAAATTTTCACTTCCTTAGTTCAAAAGTTAGATGGGGGGACGCCCATTTTACCACTTTAGAAGCGTCTATATCTCAAACGTTAAACTTTTAGAAAAAATGGTTTTAGGAACCTCAATGTCATTTTGAAAGACCTATCCATAGATATCCCACACGCATACGTGTGGGAAATGGGCGTCCCCCCATCTAACTTTTGAACTAAGGAAGTGAAAATTTTGAAAAAACTGTTAAACATAGGTTTGAGTAAAAAAAATTTTTTTTTTTTAGTTTCATGTATGGGAGCCCCCCCTATATTACTGTTTTTTAAAATTTTTTGTACCTGAATCGAAAAGCGGTAAAAAAGATACACCTACTTACCAAGTTTCAGCGGTGTGATGCTAATAGTTTCAGAATAAAGTGGCTGTGACATACAGACAGACAGACAGACTTGACGAAACTATAAGGGTTCCGTTTTTTGCCATTCGGCTACGGAACCCTAATAACTTCCCAAACTCGCGACTGAGAAACAATAGCATAAATAGGAGCCGCAGTCACCCCACACCTCATGTAGCCACAGGCCGTCATGCGGTGATAGACGTCAAAGTTTGAATGCTTAGTATTTATATAATCTAAATTGCACTTGTAAAAAGACAACTGTGAACCTGTGACAGACGAGGAATTGAACCCCGTGTCTTACGCAATCCGAGCGTATGCCTATGCTTAGTATTTGTTGTTGTATAACTTTATAAGTAGTCATTAATTTCGTTATATTTTTTATTACGTCAATTAACTGATTCATCAAGTATGCATCTAGATGTAAATAGGTGCTGTTTTGTGTCCCAACAAACACTTGTGACTTCTTGTGCTGTATTCTCTTCTATTAAAAGTCAAACTGATTATGATTTCAAACGGAAAATGATTATTCATAACTTTAAAGATGTTTTGTAAGGTTTCATAGAACAGAAGTCTGTTTTATAATGCTAGCTTCAATAATTTGTTGTTGAAATATAATAGCGTGAGTGGGAAATCCCGTCTTCAAAATTATACTCATTTCGACTTGAAAACGACATTGAATTTATTACTAGCGACACAAACGCAACTAAGAATGTTAACTATTACTGAATTAAACCATTGAAAGAGCTTTATCTTTATTGTTTTACAGTAAAATTAATTACAACATGAAGTAAACAAACCCTGACATGACTACAATAAAACACATTTTTAAAGAATATTTACTTACTTTTATTCCATCGAAAGTTCACAAATTCCTTCACAACTTTTTGCCCATCCAAATCGCAGTATTTATTCTGAATTTATTCACAGATAAATATCTTATTAGGATATTTGTTTTATGTCCGCGATGACAAAGCCCACAAAGTTGAGGACGCTAGGAGGCGCTACTGTCGTGCACGTTCCCAATAAGGGTTGACAAAGTCTGTTACACCGGTCATAGCTATTTTCACTTAATTAAACAGATACCTAACTTAATTTACTTTAATTTAGTAAACAAAGTAACGAGTACTAATTTTCGTAATATTCACGTGGTATCGTGAAGAAATAAGTATCTACCTTAGCAACACATAATTTCATTGATGATCACATAAATATTACAATTATAATTTCCCAACTACACATAATTCTAATTTATTTCGAATGTTACCTTTACTTAACGTATTTAGGGTTCCGTAGCCGAATGGCAAAAACGGAACCCTAAGGGTGGCGTACCACCCTTAAAATGAATTCAGGGTCCACGCACTGAGGGTTCTGTAGAACCCTCAGTGCGCGGGTCCGACTCGCGCTTGGCCGGTTTTATAGTTGTTCACTTTAACTGAATAGGTAGAATAGGTTATGGTTGGTTGCATATTTTGTATGAAGTTACTTCCCGTCTCTCATCTTTTGGGAAATGAAAAAAGCTTCTATCGGAGTCATTTCTCGAGGAAAGACACCCGTACACTGCACTGCACAGTACTTAGGCATCTCTCGTACACAAAACTTTGTATTTCCGTTAACGTCGCAAACATGCGCGTGCCCGCTAGGCGGATTCCCAATGAGAACCCTAATTCCGGCGCGATAGTGAGGTAAGTCAAACTAGGGAGGGGAGGTGAGTGTCCGTTCTGTATGTAGTACTATTATATATTCTGTGGTAGTACTGTCGGTTGTTACTTTAGCAGCCCGTGGGTCGTAGCGCTGAGCAGGCGCTCAGCGAATACGGCGCCGCGGTGGTGAATCACGCGATCGAAGTTTCGATATCGCACGGAATGCTGATTATTCCTGGTAATTGTTAATGTAACTCGTAACACCAAAGGCACCGTAACCGATTCTATTCGATGCCGACAGAAACTACAATAAGACATGACTATAGTTTCTATCCATTCGATTAATATGTAACTTAAATATGCTCCATGATCAGAAATCCAATATTTATTAAGGAAAGGAAATAATACCCTAATGTGTGAATGAGTTTCCAGACGGTTGACTAAAATCAAAAGTATGAAATAAATATAAACAAGAAGTCAATTAAAGTAGTAAATGAAGACACAAGTGTCAAATTGTATAAATAGCGCTGTGAAGATAGGCTTGCATATTTATTGAGTAGTGAGGTACTTTAAGTTCGGGCTGCTGGGAACAAAAAGTTGACAGCGGATTCATAATCAAGTTGTAGCTGAAGGTCAGCTGCAACGTGGCTTCTGATGGCAGACCTGCGACAGAATATTTACAGCAATGTATTATCTAGACACGCGGCCGTGCAGCCAAGTTGGCGGAGCACCAAAGGAAAGAGGCCATGTGTAATTTTTAAACGAACTATTTCGAGACACATCAAATAACATCATATCATTTTAAGCAATCGAATAACGATATTCATGACATGAGCTGTTACACATGAACCTTAGAACTTGGATTAGATCTTAGATTTTATTATTTTACTAGCGGTCCCAGCGCCCCCAGCCTCGTCCCGCTCCGGCCCAGTTTTATGGGAATTTTCTTTGCTATAAACCTCATGGAGCCCGAGACCTTTCCAACGAATGCAAAACCGTAGAAATCGGTTCGTGCGTTCTGGAGCTATAGCGTCAGGGAGGAAAACCCGACTTATTTTTATATAGTAGATTTGTAATTCTTTTCAATCAATATTTTTTGTTGATCGCAGCAATAAATACACAAAATACGAATTTGATCTCAGTGTTTTTCAAACGCCACCGTGTAAAACGTTTCGAGATTTCCGCCTGGGCAGCAACAACTTGAGCTACAGTTTTGCCTATTTACTAGGCAATCTGTTTTGATTTTATTTTTTTGTGCCTATTGTCTGTGTATGTACCCACGTACATAAGTACCCAACTCATTTGCTACTATTATCTACCAAAATTAGGATGTCATCTTTTGAGCGGTTTACATATTCGGTACTTTAAAAGACTCAAAATTAATTACTTAGTTTCTCCTAAACAACGAAAGACAACGAAAGGGATATGTTTGCCTTTTTATCAAGATTTTTAAAGGAGGTTAAAAAGTTTTTTTGTCCATATCTCAAAAACTACTGAACCCATTTTCAAAAATTAATATTATCGATACATCATTTCGTTTCCGATACATTCGTAAACAAACCCAAAATTTTACGAATATACAAATATCAAACAAACACATACTTACATACACGTACGACACTTAGCACACGAGCTTAGAAGCCTTAATAGATCATATACCCAAATATTGTCCAATTCCAACGACGTCACATAAATACATGTCGAATTGATAACCTCCTTTTTTTGAAGTCCGTTTAAAACTTGACTGAAGTAAACTTGTAGAAAATTTTATCGGCTTTCGTTTTGTAGAAGGTCTCATGTCGCTAAAACGTATAGTCTCCGATAATAAAGCAAAAAAACCTAAATCTGAACTTTTAAACCCTCCCCCTCCTCCCGGCTCAAGGGCTACGGGGGACTTTAGATATGTTGACCTCTCCTTACTAGTCCAAACAAAGGTACGAAGTCGAAAATCGTGTTCTTTGAAATTCCCTACAAGGTTTAACGATATAACTTTGAATATTTATAAATTGCGACGACTACGAAAGAGTTCCTTTTTGCATGGTTAACATGACTTTGTCAAATATGAATTTTCTTTTTATTAATCTCATTAAATTTTCTGGAACATTAGTACATAAAGATACTTATTGTAATTTCGGCATCGATGGGGCCGCCCGCCGCCTTCTAGCTGTTTGTAAACTGCCTGGCTTGAAAACCGGATAAATTCGTGACCAGTTTTTCGATATTTTAATGTTAGTTTTCGACATTAGTTTTCCTCATAGATTCTAATACTTCAATTGGCTCGTCCCAGTCTTATCCACCCACGACAAACTAGGTAGTTCTGGCGACAAAGTGTTTCTGTACCTATTTCTAACATGTTGATTTGTAGCCAACTGCTACCCTGTTATTCCGTAACCTTTGCGTAGTTAATGTGAAGCGGTGCGCGGGCGCAGCGAGTGCTTGCAAATGCGCACTTTTGATCAGTCAGGTATCAAACGACTGCCGGGAGTCGCATAATAATGGAATTTCTATTGTGTCTCGTTCACACATACTTGACGAGTTAATAATCGATACGAGGCAGCCGCGGCTCAGGGCCGCGTTGTGTTTGCGATATATTAGCCCTCATTACAATATTCTTGCTTTAGCTAATCTTATTTATCCCATGCTGTTCACGTCGCACCAGGTGAAAACGTACTGACAGATGTATTCATTGTCAAGAAAATATTCTACAAACCGCCGGCTCAGATTTGCTAGTTCTATTATTGTAGGTATTTGGTATATAATGAACTTACTGTAATTATATAAATGACCCTACGGTTACATTAAATATAAGCATCGTTATTTTACATTATTATTGTATAATAAGTAATAATTCATAATTGATTACTGTATTTTTGTTACTTTAGAATTAAACTTAAAGGGCCTATATTTTAAATTTTTGCTCCCAATACAGGCCACTCCCTGTATGAGTACAACTGAGAAACATGAAAAAGTAAGAAACAGAAAACCCTCAAATCAACGACGACGTGTGATGATGAAAACTTTCCACTAATATTATGTGGTCATGATTTGTGGTTTTCCAGCCCCTGTATCACTCATGACTCTACTGACTAAAGAAATGTAATGATGCAGGCCAAGCCGCCCTCAGGCAAACTTAAGTGCTCTAATGGTGTATTGGTGTCTAGAAGAAATTCCCCACGAGCTAGGTTCTTGTCGATTGTTGGGAGTTTTTTCAGAACTTCAAATGAGTGTGGAGGTTTCCCACTTGCCTTCCACGCCGCAGCTTCAGAGCCGGTGTCCCGCCTCTTAATGCCCAGTCAAAACCCCTCCTGATACACTATATCTTCAGACTTCTGCCGGTACTGAGGTTCTGCTACCCTAGACCTTAGGAACGCCTGTTTAAGGTGGCGCTTACTCGCCATGTCACAGGATCGTCTCTGAATACTCTTGGGATGATTATCATTGTATCGTTTAAAGCTAAACGTTTAATAAAAACCGGTTAAGTGCGTGTCGGACCCGCGCACTGAGGTTTCCGTGCCACCCTTAACTGAATTCAGGGTCCACTTACTTTCACTTAACGAAAACATCACAATATATTGTGACAGCAAAAATAACTTTGTTTTTCATAGTGTTTGTATGAAAGACAAAGTTATATTTGCGGTTGATAAAAATGTGCAATATCTCAAAAACTACTTGTTCGATCTCATTCAAACCAATTTTCGTTGCAAGTTTTTGTTGAGATCTACATCACATATTTTTTTCAAAATTTTCACTTTCTTAGTTCAAAAGTTAGATGGGGGGGGGAGGGGACGCCCATTTTACCACTTTGGAAGCGTCTATATCTCAAACCTTACACTTTTAGAAAAAAATGATATAGAAACCTCAACATCATTTTCAAAGACCTATCCATATTCATATACCCCACACGCATAGGTTTGAGTAAAAAAAAATTTTTAGGTTTTAGTTTCATGTATGGGAGCCCCCCCTTAAATATTATTTTTTCTTTCTTTTTGTATCTGAATCGGAAAGCGGTAAACAAGATACACCTACTTACCAAGTTTCAGCTATGTGATGCTTATAGTTTCAGAATAAAGTGGCTGTGACATACGGACGGACAGACAGACAGACAGACAGACTTGACGAAACTATAAGGGTTCCGTTTTTTGCCATTCGGCTACGGAACCCTAAAAATAAGTAGTGGTTATGTTGATAATAATACATTATTGCCGAACTTAATGATTTACCGCAAACAGGTTAAATTTAATTCATATGTTGGAATAAACCTAATAATCACTCATTGCATAAATGTTAGTAAATGATGCTCCATTAAAAAGACATAAACGCGCGCATGACGTAACGCGTTTAAATCTTTTGCTCGTGGCGTCCCCGCCCGCGCCCCACCCGCGCCCCGCACCAGCTCCTGGTTCGACCCTGGAACAATAGTAGATTGTTATACAAGGGGAGAAAGCGACCCATTTCACTCGAGATGTTTCTGGCGCTCGAACGAAGTGAGAGTGCCAATAATTCGAGAGTGAAATGGGTGCTTTCATCCGAGTTAAACATACTATTTTTCATTTCGACTGTGAGGAAAACATTAAATTTACAAAAGTGGTTGTAGATGTCTTGGTGAGGTATTATGTAGTTCAGCGAGAAAGGAAAACTCAAGCTTTGAACAAAATATGACAGTTGATTTACAGTACTAACAACACCTAACACGATTAGAAAGAATAACGGCACGAATACATGAAAATATCAAATAATTAAAATCTTTGTAAAGAATATCGATCGTTTTTTTTCCACAGAATTATCTGTTATATCTATTATTAAATAGAATCCAAAAATAATTTCTTTTTTTATAAAAGTTTTAACGACTTTGGACGAATCGACGACACTGACAATATAAAATTTAAAAAAAACCATCTTGGCATTATGGCGGGCAGCCAAATATTTTAATTGTTAATTGAATTAAATTAAAGAAACGATTATACATAATACCTACACAATATGATTTTCAATTTATAGCTAAGCAAAAATGTTTGTTATTTTAATAACATGATGTGACTCAATTATCTTTGGTCCAAGCTTTGACTGCAGGCCTTGACTCTATGCCATGTCAATTAAAACTAAATTACTTTCCACCCTAGGGATGGATAAGCTATTTTCCACCCGGCTATCTACACAGGAAAGTTATATTTTCCGAACAGGAGAGATGAAAATTAACATTTCTTTTTTTGTAAGTGACGGGGTAATATACTTAGTATGAACGCGTAATAACTTCAGTAAACATTTTCGAAAGGGCTGTTCCCGGTTTATTTAACTAAGTTAGCTAAAAACCAGCGTACCTATGTACCTCTAATTTCGCAACGTGGCTACGGAATTAATTTATATTTGTTTGTAAAAAAAACTCTTAATAAAGTTATGAAATTCACGAAAGAAATATTATGAACACTCTGGTTACCACAATCTATTGATTGAAATATTTATGAACTCAATGTGACCTAAAAATTAGGTGTCTAAAATTATTAATAATCAGTTGGTGATAAAATGCGAGCCAAGGCGAACAGATCGGTTTTGCAAACATCAGCGGCAGGCCCCGCGACCCACTTGCCTCGTTCTCAGTTCTGCTGACGCCGAGGCACCTGGATAAAGACGTTCACGTTTGTTATTGTTCCGAAGAGCTAATAAGCACCTTTAAGTTTAACTCTACGCGAGTAACAAGCAAGCTAACAAGCTAGACCGTATGCGATATGATGAATAAGTAATTAATACAACATCAGTTGCATGGAAAACTTTAGTTTGACAGAAATTCTGTATTAGTTGATTGTTTATTAAACATGTTCGGGTTCAATACATTCCAAAGCCCGAAATCTATCATGTAAAAAGTCCTTTAATTGACCTTCAGACGCTACAGTTTTGGCAATATAGATGTTATGACGTAGACTTCCGCTAAGAAAGTATTTCTCACAATTCCATCCCTAAGAGGGTGAAACAAGGGTTGAAAATTTGTATGAAACTTCTT
>CAUZXH010000466.1:0-30000 GCA_963584085.1 Pyrausta aurata | reverse complement strand
AAATAAGAAGTTTTCTCCCATCGTTTTACAGCTCTCGCTTGATAGCGTTAGGGTCAATTTAGGAACATTTTTTATCACGTTGGCGGTAAACCATAGACAAAAGAAAAAAGTGCGTAAGTAAATATTGTAAAATGCGTTAATGTCGTATGGATTAACTAACATAAACATATACAGCCTTACCACAAATCACTTAAACAAAGTTTTAGGCACTGTTTAACAAAGATTTTAAGAAAATTCTTACCACAAATCAGGTTTTTGGCGCTAAAACACTCTTTTAAACAGTGTTTTAGTTAAACACCCTCGCCCTATTTTATCTTGTGTTTTACCTCAAAAAATAGACAGATTGACATTTGACAACTTGACTTGATTCCTGTCAAAAAGTCAAAACAAATCAGCCCCCTTACTCTGGACACAAAACCCGATCCAATGAATATAGCCATCCCTGTCTCACGCATACACGGCCTGGTATGAGTGACAGGGATGGCCATAACCATTGGATCGGGTTTTGTGTCCAGAGTAAGGCCTCAGATTCTTCTCATTCTTCTGTCATTACAACTTTTTTTTAAAGATTTGGGTTTTGTTACTATTCAGCCATCATTTCAAGAAGCTTATGTTCATTTACCCTGAAGTGTGTTGAATGCAACCTGCATACTAGGAAATATAATTAACGAACTGAGTGAATGAATGAATGTTTGTATCTAAAACTGGTGTTTAGCTAAACACTGCCCAAATACCTATTTGTGGTACAAAATGTTAAACACTGTTTTAAACCCTTTTTAAATTTAAAACAGTTTTTAACTAAACATGACTTAAAACCAGTTTTAACGGATGATTTGTAGTAAGACTGATAATTTGTAACTAACATAAATAATATGGAGTACGGTCTGAAATAAATTACTTTCATTCATTCATTCATTAATAAGGATACTAATTTCTTGGCATTATTATGTACTTTATGTACTAAAGATTCACTTTAACATTGTTTCACTGTTTATTATTTACGTTGGCGAAAAGCAATTACCCTCTGCTACAATACTTAAATAAAGTTTAAAAAGTTAGTTCCTAAAGTGACGCTAGCGCCATCTCTCGATGATAACATCTCATGACAAGACCGGTTTTCATTCGAAAATCAAACATTAATAAACGAAAATCACACGCCATATTAAGGCGAGTGATTAAAAATAAACCTTCAGACTACATAGTGTAATCGTTTCTTATTCAGCATTTTCCTTTCAGACGTACGGCCTCGACAGAAACTGCTTCTACCCATACTTATCAACGCGAGTCGTCAAGTCCGAACTGCCAGAAGACAGCATGGTCAAAATTAAGGCAGAGTTGGACGACTACGAAATGGAAGACTTCGTCCACTGGGACAGCGACACAGATTCTGATGGAGAAGCAATTAAAAAGGTAGATGCTTTATCCACACTCTCGCTGAAGAAGATATTCTCCAAACAATGCCTAGGAAAAGTTCCTAAGAAGCGCAGAAAATTAAAAATGGAGAAGAACGCTTTTGATTCGTTGTTGAACGCAAGCGACTTCGAAACTACGCTCAATAGAGACATAAACAATATCATAGACAATCTCAATAATGATGATGACATGTGGAACACGAATTTTAATGACAAAAATAATGATGATAACCAAAATGCGTCAGATGAGGAATCGTTGCTAACCAATTATGTCTTTTTTGATAATGTTCAAACCTCAAATGATGAAAAGAATAATGATGTTGAAAATTCTAATGATAGCCAGTCAATTCTAGATTCAAACGCAAAAGTAAGTGATGATAGTGTTAGAAAAGATAATGATGTAAGTAATGATGATAAAGGTACCGAGGTTATAAAAGAGAATGATTTAAGTAATAATATTGATAAGAATAATGATAAAGCTACCGAGGATAGTGAGAAAGAGAAAAAATCAGTTGATGAATCTGTTAAAGATACCGCACAAGTCATATCTAGGGTAAGTAGTGATGAAAATAATGATGAATCAAAAAATGAAAGTGATAAAAGTAATGTGGATAGCGGAGAAGCGGAAATAGAAAATATCACAAGAGCAGAAAACCAGAATGCAGAAGAAAATTATAAAATAGAAAACTCCAATAATATTATAAGTGATAGCAAAAAAGATTCTACAGATCTGACTGATAACACAAGCAATATTGATAATGATAGCAAAACAGAAAGTACAAACGATAATTTAAATGAAAATTTAGATAGGAACATAATAATGGACTGTACAGATGATATAAATATTAGGAATAGCTCCGAAAATACAAGTACTGATGTAGCTAGTGTAGTTGATAATGTAAGTATTCTTAATGAAAATAAGGAACAAAACTTAAATAATGATAATGACAGTGAAATTAATGACACGGGTAACACACATAATGATACAGAAATAGAATGTAACGATGCGGAAATAAACAACGATATTCAAAATAAAAATGACAACGCTGAAATTACAAGCAATGCTTCGGTATTTATTAATGATATTGCTGACATCACGAATAATCATGTTGAAAACGCAAATCAAGACACTGGAAGTGTAGATAATGATACGGGAATAGATAATAATGATACTGAATCTAAAAACAAAGATGTCAACAAAAGTAATGAATTCGACGATTCAAATTCTAATAAAATGTTCAACGGTCAAGTTGAAGAAAAGTCAGACAAATTAAGTTTTGGTGATATGAATGATGTTAGTGATACTGAGGTCGATGACAAAAAACTAATGGATGCCTTAAACGAACACATTGGAGAAAGTGATTTCGCGTCTCTAAACAATCAATATATAGTAGATCGATCGAGATATAGTAATGAAGCAAATAATGATATAGAAATTAATGATACGGCAACTGAAAATGAAGAAAATAATGATAAAGATATTAATGATACGGAAAGTGGATATAAAGAAAAGAATGATAAAGACATTAATGATACGGAAAGTGCTTATAAAGAAAATAATGATAAAGTCAGTAATAATGCGGAAAGTGGAAATAAAGAAAATAATGATAAAGATATTAATGATACGGAAAGAACTCAAAGTGAAGACAAGAATGTAGAAGAGGATTCAAACGAACAAAATGGTGCTAAAACTGAATTGAATTCCTTTAACACGGTATCCAATATGAATAATGAATACCATTCAAATGATCACGAAAATGCTATTAATGATTTGCTATCAGAAAATGATAGAAATAGAAGCGATAATAGAGCTAATGACGAATCTGAGAAGATTTTGTTAGAAGATCTATTGCCGCCGAAATCAGATGCAAAATCAATGGATTTGGACAGCATATCTGATGATGACTTTGATTTTGATGCTTGCTGAATGTTGATCATAATGTTTTACATACAAATGCTGCCTCGGTGGCGCAGCGGTTGGAGGGTCGCATTTAAAAAGCGAAGGCTGCGCCATAGGTCCTGAGTTCGATTCCCGGGTCGGGCCAAAAATATGTACCTGAGTTTTTCTGTTCAGAAATGCTTGGAAGTTGTTTGTGTTTCATCCCCGTGCCTCGGTGCGTTGGTCCTGCGCCTGATCTCTCTCCGGTCGTGTCAGATTGCTGTCCCATCGGGTTATGAGAGTGAGAGGAACAGAGAGTGCACCTGTGTTTGCGCACACACTTGTGCACTATAATATGTCCCGCGCAGTCGGTTAGTCGTTGTGACTGGCCACCGTAGTCGAAATCGGCAAAGGGGACTACTAAAAAAACATACAAATGGCTCGACCACTAATAATAGTGTCATTTTTAGTATTTTTTTAATGTATAGTATATCCGCTTTAAGAAAATAGTGGCTCACTAACATTATAAACGGCTCAAAAATAGTGTCAAGCTGAAATACAGAGGTAGAGCATTACTAGTGCTATCCGAATTCCGAATCACTCACACTTATGTTTCGTATTTTTTTATAGTATTTGGATTACGATTTTTTAATTAATTTATAAGGTACTTTTTTCGTTACTGTTGCGCGAATAGATAAGGTACGGACGACAGCACGTCAAGGTAAACACTGCGATATCTTATGCAGTTGTAATAAGAGCTATTTTGCAACAATAGTGGGTAACCTGATGTGCTGGCTACTGTACAGTGTACATGTCTAATATTTTTTTTCTTTATTAGATAAACACTAGGACTAGCTGATTTCTGAAGTTTTTCCATCCTTGGTTCTAATTTAACCTTTAAAAAAATATTGCAAAGGAGATGTTTCCGTTTGTATGGGGAAAATGCCAACACCTTGTACATGACACTAAAAATAGCTTATGTAAAGCTTAATCATTATAAGAATGATTAACGTCAATATGATTTTTATAAATCTGACAAATACCTGTTAGCCAATCAGTTGTTTGAAGTGTTTGAACAGGTTAAAAAAGCGGAAAGCAAAATGGCGTTTGTCATTGACTGATTAACTTTTTTTTTGCACAATTCGACATTATTTTGGAGCGGGTATAGACAGAAGGAGATGCCAAGGTTTTTAAAATTGTATTATTTTATTTATTTAAATTACCTAAAAATTGTGAATTTAATTAAAATAACATATAGTATGTCTAATTACCTGTATTTTTAGATATACCGTACATGGTCTTGGCATTTTTGAAAGAAAGAAAGAAAGAAAACACATTTATTCGACTGAGAAAAATAAATAAATAAACATTATTTAATTAATTATTAATTTTTGTAAACATCTCCTTTATTAAATCATAAAATATCGCGGAACATACACAGGGGTGATTCGGGTAGCCCATTCGGGTAGTGATGCGCTACCTCTGTATGGCATGTGTGAGAGGTCCATTCTTATGAAACGTGGATAAAATTACAACCACTCACATGACATGACATTTTTAAAGAATTGGTCGATTTGGCCACAATATGGGCCATATAATTAGACTTGGTTTTTTTTTTCAAATGTTCTTAACATTATTTTTTTATTTTATATGTATTAGTTTTATTTGGTCAATTTTGTTATAATTTAACTAAATGCAGCAAAAATGTGTCTTGTATCTGTTACTTTTGAGTTATCTCAATTAATTTTACGTGTATTAAATTGTATACTTTGTGTATATCGTATTTGTAGACATATTTAGTAATTTAAAACCTTGAAGATATTTTTATGTTCAGTATTTCGGAATGGTGGTTTTATTTTTAAATAAATTAATAGGGCAAATAGTTGTATATTATGTATTCTCAAGGTTCTAAATGACTAATATTCGTGTATACAATTTATGTATCTACTTAAAAATCGTTACACTATAATAATATTTAGTGAGGTACTTGTAGGAAAAGTCTTTAATTAATAATTATGTTTATTTTGGTTTCGAAAGCTTTTGATGTTAAAATAAGACGAAATAAAAGAAGATTTGTTTTTGTTATTCGCGGTATGAAATGTAAATGAGTATAAAGATTGTGTTTTGTATACGTCCTGAAAATTATGTTGAGACTAGCGGTCCCAGCGAACTTCGTTTCGTCCCCAGCCCCAGCCCCGTTTTATGTGAATTTTCTTCGTTATAAACCTCACGGAGTCCGAGACCTTTCCAACGAATGCAAAACCGTGGAAATCGGTTCGTGCGTTCTGGAGTTATAGCGTCAGGAAAGAAAACCAGACTTATTTTTATATAGTATATGACGATTAAGGTTTTTTTTTTCAAAAAATACGCATTTTTTTTATATTCGCGTCATACTGTAAACTGTTTGCTGTAAGAAATAGAAGCTAGTTTGGTATAAATAGCTTATTTGATATTGTAGAGCTAAGTTAACGTCGTGTATCTACATATTTTATTGTAAATACCTTTGAAATAATTATAACGTTTCATAAAATGGTTGTTTATTATTTGAGGTTCTGTTTCCGAAGTTGAACTGGAGCTATATTATTGAATCACTCGCAACAATATTACGAGTTATTTTCGTTTCGTTTCAAAAATCACGTAATAATATTGACGCGAGTATTTAAAAAAATTAGTTTCATTCGAAAATAAAACACGTCAAATTGAGCCGAGTGATTCAGAATAGGGCTAGTCTAGTCTATAGTCTTTATAAATTCTTATATTCCAATTGGCCGTCAAAATACTATGTTTCGTCGGTTTGAATGCGCTAAGCTATTATATCTATACTAATATTATAAAGCTGAAGAGTTTGTTTGTTTGAACGCGCTAATCTCCGAAACTACTGGTTCGAATTGAATAATTCTTTTTGTGTTGGATAGTCCAGTTATCAAGGAAGGCTATAGGCTATATAACATCACGCTACGACCAATAGGAGCAAAGATATAGTGGTAAATGTGTACGGGAGAAAGAAGTCACTATTCCACGCGGACGAAGTCGCGGGCAAAAGCTAGTCCTTTATACCTAAACTCCATTAATCTCTACTAGTCCAACAATGTAACCAATATTTCTGTAAATTTTGAAATAATATTAGCAAATAAAAGATTTAACTTTTTCATTTAAAAAGATCTGTGTTGAACGATGAATTAGCTATGTATGTTGTAAGTTTTGTGTTCATCTTGTTTTAAAAAGAATATTTTCGCTAAAAAGGAATGTCAAGATTGCTTACAATGTTGGACAAGCAAAGATGAATGGAGATTTTTATATAAATTTATCGGGCTATGAGAGTGAAAGGAATAGATAGTGCACCTGTGTTTGCGCACACACTTGTGCACTATAATATGTCCCGCGCAGTCGGTTGGTCCTTGTGACAGGCCACCGTAGTCGAAATTGGCTAGGGGGACTATTATTATTAAAATTTCCAAATCAAGTATGAGTTGACTTATGGGACATTGGAATGAGGAATTGAGAACACAAAGTTGTTTTTTTTTTTCAAGGAAAAATTATCGCAAGCCTATCGCTAACATTCCGAGTGGCTCTAGAGTTCAGTCGATCAATCCCGTTCTTCTTCAAAAAGGTAACAAACGCCTGCATTATTTCCAAAATGTCGTCTCTCTGGCCGATACTCCAGTCATACAAACTATTTTTTATGTCCAAACATTCAAGAAGGTATTCCTCGCTCGGTGGCATTTGCTTTTCGAGTTCATCTATTATCTCCAAGAACGCAACGGTTCGGTTAACATGGTCACCTTCCAACGACATCACGTTTATAGGCTGATCTCTAAAAACTAATACGTTTTTAACTATTATGAACACAGCTTTAGTCATCCTTGTGTCATACGTCTCTAACGAATCGATCGCTCTTTGGAAGTTTCTCTGCGTTTTAGCATCCATAATTTTTTTGAAGTCTGTGTTTTTGACAACTTCAGTCAACGCATCGGATACCTGCTTTATTTTTCCGTCGTCACATTTAACTATGATTTTAAAGAAGCTGATTAGGAAATCACTGAATCCATTAGACGTTCGGCAAATACCGAATTTAGTGCACGCGTGCCTCCACTCCAAATCGCATTCTCTGTCCACTTCTTTTTGGAAAACGTGCGCGGCGGCCATATTGTTTCTCAAAATGCCCGCCTTATTCATGTCTCCTATAAAAAAGTTGACCAACCTCTTCAGCAGTCTATTAGAAGTATTGATAACGTTGGAAACTACTTTCTGCGGTCCGAGACGAGTTTTGATTTTCTTGTTCAACGTCTCGTTTATAAAAATGCGGAATCTCTTATCGTAGCTTCGCGCTATGTAATCTACTTTGTCTTTGAGCGCCGGACTCACCTTCCTCTTTATATCGTCGAACACTTTCATCGATTGCTTGTACACGTGAAATGAGAATTCGTTTATTCTTTTGTCCTCTTTCGCTTTGTGCGCTTGTCCGTAAATACCTGATGGCTCGATTCGCTTGAAGGACAGCAGGGACTCGCTTAATTCAGGGTATTCTGACCCTGTATGTTTTGACCATTTTACGATGCTCCGCTCGTTGTGCTTGTTTTTCTTGTTCGATACCACTTGGTATTCATAGTTCCAGTTCGGGCCTAGATCGATGATTCCGTCTACGTTGACGCTTACGCAGGCCACTATAATCGGTGCACCTGAAAAAGGGAGGATATTAATCAAACGAATATCTAAAACAATTATAACTTTTTTCCATATTATTAATCTAGCACTGCCGATAACCGCAACTATTTCATTTCCAACACCTGGGTTGGCTGGAAGAGATCTCATTTAGGGATAAGCCCACCTTTGTTCACATTGTGACTTGTTGTATTATCTGTACATCTTATAAGTGCAATAAAGAATATAAAATATTCCAATATAATAAAAGACACTTGGCACATCACTACCTCGTAAGTGGGTGATAACCCGGCGCTTTGTCTTCACACTTATACTTAGCATGGCTTATTATACCTATAAAACGTAAAATAGCCAAATACCTAGGTACTGATCAAATTACTTCTTACTACTATGCGCGCTAAAGCCTATGCTAGGCTAGTCCTGGGGCCCTATTTTTGAATCACTCGCTTGGATACGGCGTGTGATTTTCGTTCGAAAACGTTTTTTTTTCTATGACTTTTGACACTACGTCGAACGAAAATCACTCGCCATCTTGAAGCGAATGAATCAAAAATAGGGGCCCTGTCATGTAACCGTTGTGTTATGCGAGCCTTACCTACGACTCCTACGAGACAGGTAACATGGATGCATATTAACCGATTTTTAGAATGCTAGGTAAGGTAATTTTCATTTTCTTTATTTGTGTGTCAAATAAATCATCATGCGAAAATCAAACATTAATCATTAAAAAACCACACGCCTGTCGGGACAAGTGATTCAAAACATTGCCACAGTTTAATAATCTACTATATAAAAATAAGTCGGGTTTTCCTCCCTGACGCTATAACTCCAGAACGCATGAACCGATTTCCACGGTTTTGCATTCGTTGGAAAGGTCTCGGGCTCCGTGAGGTTTAAGGCAAAGAAAATTCCCATAAAACGGGGCTGGGGCGGGACGGGGCTGGGGGCGAAACGAAGTTCGCTGGGACCGCTAGTTAAATATATAAATTATGGAATTATTTGTACTACCGCCATCTAGTGTCAGGTAGAAATATGTCAGTGATAGCCACGTTCCTTACAAGAGCCATCTGTTATTCTGTCATAGAATTAGAATGTAATAAAACATTATGCAATTCTACTCGCTCATAGATAGCGCTGTACATAGCTCCTTAAATAAGAGACATCTATTATTCTGTTCTAAAACGACATGAATTTCATCTACTCATTCATAGATGGCGGTAGTTACAGCTTTTTTTTAATAATAGGGCCATCTGTTATCTTTTCCTAGAACTATTTAGTGTGATAAAACTCAACGCAATTCTACTCTCTCATAGATGGCGCTATATAAAAGTACAAACATCAGAGCCATCTACTCTGCTTTTTAAGCGAAACAATTCTACTGGCTCATAGATGGCACATGGCCCCGCAAATTTCTAATGCGCTTGGCAGTTGGCACCGGTTTTGTATGTAACTATATCTATCTTATTGTTATTGACAATAATTTTAATTAATTATTTTGATTTTCGGGATATTTATTTTAGCGAAAAACTGTTTCAGGTCATTAATTTGACAAGGTTCCATCAAAGCAACTTATAGTGTGTAGTGTATTACCTCAAAAGTTACCTAAAAATATTAGGTATTTTTATTTCAAGGCGCCAAAGACGTTTTTTTACGATTTCAATGCCAAAACCATTATCTATTCAGTGGCCAAAACTATGGAAACCGTTCGAAATCAAGCTTATACGTAGACGATAAACGCTTCAAAAGTTAAATCAATAAATGATTGATTGCTGAATCTTTTGCTGCGAACCACTGCTAGTTGCCACTACTATTTTTAAATCTGTTATTAAAATAATTACTTACATAGCGTCGTGAACCACGTCAAAGAGTGAACCATAGCAATTTTGTTGCAATGTACCTAAGTAATATTATGAATTTATAGTTGTGCAGTAAAACAATAAAATCGTAAAACTCAATTGAATATTATAAGTCAGAGTAAGGGCATGGCCACACACACACACAGACAGATATATGGGTTTTTTGGAGATACGTAACCATAAGAAGTTTAAGTTGCACTACAGTAACACGTAACATAAGCATTTCAATCAGTAAAAACAATAAATATTATATCAAACACCACAAATTTATACTAGGGCATTAATGTAAAAAAAAAAATTGTCCAAGTATGAATATTATTTGGATTGTCCTAAAAATGGTTACTGAAATCTTTTGCAACATTTTATTTTTATTAAAAAATAAAAAATCTAAATCAGTTCAGCCAAACTCAATTCGCGTCGCGGACAAATATACATACATACTATACTATTAACTAAGAACCCCTTTTTTAAAATCGGTTAATATTGTAAGTGATATTGTAACGTTTGTCAAGGTTTAAATTGGCTAAATAGCCAAGGCCCAAAGCCCAAGCCGAGAAGGCCATAGAGAAAGAAAAAAATCTTCGCTACATTCTATGGAGAAGGCCCCATAGAAAGTAGTATAGTATAGAATGACAAACGCGGATTTTCAGCGTAACCAAAAAGTTACTTTACATGTGTGCGTTCAATAGTGATGTGTATCTTATGGTGGTCCAAGTTTTATCGACGAGGTTACGATAAATCATGTAAATTGAAACAAAAATAATTAAATTAAATGCACTTTTAATTACATAATACTTTCTATTTGATAAACAAGACAACCTCATTTTTGTTAAATTACATATTTATTTATTTATGTATGAAGACATTCTAGAAACACTTATACACGTTCCAACATAGACCTTACCACAGCACAGCTTCGGGCCAGTTGTGTGGGCCAGTGCTGAGAAGAAGCTGTGCAAGAATTACGGTTACCTAAAAAAATCAGTCAAAAAATTTATCGATACTGATGACGTCATCATTTAGTCAAGCTCTAGTGTAAAGAAACGGTTTCTTATTTTACTGAAAATACCTGAATTAATCTATTGGAAACTTTGATATATGGCTGCAAATCACAAAGGAAGTCCTAAATTTACTGTACAATTTGGCATCGGAGTCGATTTCACTCACAAATTTTATAAAATTTGGATTTCAATTTTTTATCAATGATTCATATTTACTGGTGGAAAGTATGATTTTCGGGATTGTATCCTCGGCGCACTTCACAGTTGCTGAAAGCACAAGTCATTTCATCTGAAATTGTTATACAAAACTTATATCCATTCATAATTTTTCAAAAATTGTAGCGACGGAAACTTGACGTATCCACTAAATCCATTATTTCTTAGAAAACGGTCTCGCTGTCATAAGGTGTTTCGCTGTCAAATCCTATAGAATTTCACTAAGTAGCACGCTCTTTTTAAAGCGAAGATTTTTTTCTTTCTCTATGGAAGGCCCTCTTAAAAGAAAACATTCATCATTCATTCATTTCTCCGTGTCTGTCACTGTCAGTCTCATGTTCATTCATTGGTTCAGTCATCATTACTCATTCATTCATTCAAGGATCGCGGGTTGTTGTGCACAAGATTCACATGTGATTTATCTTTGATTTTGTGCTATTTACCCGAGAAAAATTACAATATTGGGTGTGTTTTTCTGGTGAATACGTGTTACAGTGTGTTTTGCCAACTTTGGTTTTGGAATTTTGGGTAAGTTGTCAGAAATACCTACAAAGTCCTTTTATTGTATGATACCCTACCAAATGATGAAGGCTATGCTTTTATAACCGTTTCGCATTTCGATTAGTCTGAAACAGATTTCTTACTATTCAAGAGAAAAATAACTTTGGGTTCACATTTAAGCTTAAAACTATATTTGTATGCGGTATCCTATGAAATTGCGGTTGGGTTTTTAATCTTATGGTATGCGAAATTTAAATGAAATGTCGCATTCGCGTGCGTGCGTATAATGGTCGGATTATACGTCAGCCCATCAGTTGATCATTTTGGCGTTTACATTCCCGAAATTATTGTTGCATTTTATTTTAAATTTTAATGTTTTATGTTTTTAATATGGCTATTCTAACGTCCTCCTTTCCCCTGCAGTTTGGTTTCTACTTTATTCGGGATTCATTGCTTTTTTTGTAAATATTGAAGGTTATATTTCGTATCGGTTAGTGAATCATTTTGTTTTTTCAAGAGAAATACCACATTTTCTGGTCTAAATACGATAATCTTAGATACACACTGATTTTTATATTACGCTTAGTATTTATATGGTTCTAACTAAATAACAACATGTTACTGCCATAAAATTCATGTTTTCTATGTAGATATGCAATCATTTTTGATATTCCGCAAACTATGCATCATAAATATTGTGCAATGATTCAAAAGACTTCTCTTAACATAAATCATTTCTAAACAACAGTTATTACTATGCCTTTTATGTTTCTCACACTTTGCGCAATCCTTTTCTTACATCTTGTTGATACTAAGTAAATTGTCTTCAAAGCGCTAGTAGACCAACAAAGTTAAATATAGATAGGCAAGCCTCTTGATCCCCCATGATCATGTTTTGTTATTATTTATCAACAATCTTTTGTTTACGCAGCCCAATTCCCAGTCAGGTAGTTGTTGTATAAGGAAAATGTATTTTATATGCCTTTAATTTTGATCTAAGCATCTATCTAGACCCAATGTGGATTATTTAACTATATATTAAAATTGTATTTAATTCTACAGGAAGAATGGTGGGCCTTGCGTGACATAATCAGCAGTTGAAGGAAACGTGAAACAGTTTACATTGCAACGGTACCAGAAGAGCCAGCAATATGTTCCAGAAACCAGCGTTTGGTAGCACTAACACTTCTACGTTTGGTAAGTGTAGGAATTGGTGGCAGTAAACAATTTTTTTATACGGTTCTACAAAGGAAAGAAGTCCAGTTTTAATTTTAATTACATTTATTATCTCCTCATTTATTCTGCTACAGGATATGAGAGAACATTATTCATTATTGTAATACCTATCTAGCTAATTCTATACTATAAATGAGCAATCCTTTTTATATTTTATTCTGGATCTCGGAAACGGTTGACATTTTTTTTGGAGTAAAAGACAGTCTAGCTAGGTTATATTTTCAGAAAATTATGGTATCACGATATTTTTAGCCATTCAAATAGAGCTAATATGTCATTAGAGTACAAAGGTAAAATTCGTCGCCAATGACAATATCAAGATAGCTCAGCAGTTAAGCTAGGCGGTCTTGAAATCTGATCACCCGGGTTCGAATCTAAGTGAATCTAAAGTATTTTGTACTTTTTAGTGTATTTTTCACCCAGATATCAGATTTGAAAATGAAAATGAAAATGAAAATGAGTTTATTTCCATAGTAGAAAAACAATTTTAAATGACAATATACATGCAAATCACAGAAGCACTTGTTATCTTAATACTAAAACATGTTTAGAAAGATAAATTATACAAAGTACACGTTATAATTGAATACAAATTATTAGTAAAAAAAAATTAAAAAAAATAAGTGCACTTAAAACAAGATGATACAGTATCTGCTGGACTTCACACTAGGATACCCTGTGTCGTGAAGACCAGACTTCCCTTTTGAATGTTTAGTAATTCAGGCATGCTTATCTGTATGTGTCAGTTATTGATTAAGTGTGTGTGCTTGTGTGTGTATGCGCGTGTGTGAGTGTGTGTGCGCGCGTGTATGTTAGCGTAAGTGCGTGTGTGTGAGAGTGTGTGTGTGTGTGCGTGTGTGTGTGTGTGTGTGTGTGTGTGTGTGTGTGTTTGTGTGTGTGCTTGAGTAAGTGAGTGAGCTTGGACGCGTGCGCGAATCTTTATGTATGGGTGTATGTGTGTTGTTATCAATTTTGTAACAATAGGTATATAGAAAATCAGACAAAATAGTGCTATTACTAATATTATTGTACTTCCTTCAGAAGGCATTCAGATTCGTCATAGCCTTTACTTTTTAACCATTTGTTAACAGATGCTCTGAAATCAAAACGATTTAAATTGACAATATTTTTATTTGTTTTATATATTTTGGAGTATAGATAGGGTCCCATGTAGTGACTGCATCTACGTGCAAAAGCGGTTCGGGCTTGGGGGTGATCCCATTTGAGTGATCTGTGGAATGCACGAGCCAGTTGATTAGATTTTCTATGGAAGAGTTCCAATGTTGAAGCTATGTAAAGTTGACGGACCGAGAGAAATTTGCACTCCGAGTACAGTTTGTCAGTCGGGTGTCTTATAGGGAGTTGAAACGCTATCTTCAATATTCCTCTCTGTACTCGCTCAAGCTTAAGCAAATTTGTTTTACATGCAGCCCCCCATACAGTTATGCAATAGTTTAGGACTGATTGGCATAAGCTTTGATAGATCATTTCGATTAGGGGCTTGTCGGCAATATAACTTAATTTCTTGAAGATATACTTTAGCTTCTTCAACCGTCTGGATACTGCGTCTACTTGTTCGGACCATGTCAATCTTTGGTCAACGACAATACCCAAATACCTGATAGAAGTGACCTGATCAAGGTATTCACATTGACAGCACGAGTACTTTTCTTTGAAGCAAGTATGTAATTTAAGCTTAGGGGCATCTATGGGAGCTGTTCTATTTGAGATGCTAAAGGTAATGAATTTTGTTTTACTGACATTTGCATTAAGCAGGTTTCCTTGGAGCCAGTCACTAATTTTATTTAATCCTTCTTGAGCAATAGTACTGACCCGGTTCCAGGAATTTGCATGGAAGATGATTGCAGTATCATCGGCAAAGGTGTAAATATTGGCGTTGCTAATTTTCATGGAGCATAAATCATTTATATAAGTCAGGAAAAGCGTGGGACCCAGGACGCTTCCCTGGGGCACCCCAAACTTAATATCTGCATATTCACTATGGATATCTCGAATAGATACTCTCTGCTTACGATCAGAGAGATATGACCGAAACCAATCCAAAGCAATACCCCTTATGCCAAGAATTTCAAGTTTCTTCAGTAGAATTGGACGAGAAACAGTATCGAACGCCTTTGCGAAATCCAAGAAGACACCGATACACTTTTGGTTATTATTGATTTTGCTTATTGTAAAATTAATGAGATCGTTTACAGCATTCTCAGTGGATTTCGCCGAGCGGAAACCGTACTGGTTCTCAGCCAATAATCCCTTTGACTCGAGGTACTTGAGGAGCCTACAGTTGACTACTTTCTCAATGACCTTTGAAAGTGTGCTCAGCAACGAGATTGGCCTGTAGTTAGCAGGTTCATTAGATTGGCCAGCCTTAAATATTGGAATCACATTTGCCATTTTTAATTCCGAGGGAACGACACCAGACGACATGCTCAAATTACAAATATATGCTATCGGACTCGCTATTGCGAATTTGGTCTTTTTTAGGATATTATTGCTTAGGAAGTCGTGACCCATAGCATTGCTAGATTTAAGAGACCCAATTAGCTTAATAATTTCTATTTCATCTGTCGGGCTAAAGAAAAAAGATGATGCTACTTGGTGGTTTGAAAGTTTGCTTGCTAAGTCAGTTTCTGTTTTACCGCTCTTTTCAAGTAAACTGTTTGCAAGTTTCTCTCCTAGGGAGCTAAAGTAGCTATTAACCTCATTTAGAGATTTTAAATTATTGGACCGAATCTTAAGCAGTTGCTCATTGGAGTTTTTTGAACCTTTTATATTACATATATTTTTGACTGTGCTCCACACTTTTTTAATGTCTTTTTTAGCCGCTGTCAGCTCTTGTCTGTCATAGCTATTTTTAATTTGTTTTAGTATATTACCACAGTAATTTCTATACAGCTTATAGATTAGATTAGATTAGATTAGATTATTTGATTAGAGATATTAATTTAATATGTGAGTGATAAATGAACATAACAATTAGATGATTATTTAAAAGATATTAATGTATGGACTTGCATGATCACCAAAAACATAGTAAAACTTTTGAAAAGAGGCATTGACAATAGTGATTGAGTTTGTTGCGCAGCTTCTTTTCAGCACTAGCCCACAATTGTCCCGAAGCTGTGGTAGGGCCTATGTTGGGACGTGTATACGTGTCCCCAGTGGGTCTATATGCAAAAATAAACGACTTTTATGACTTTTGTGCCGCAGGGTCGTTCAACGCGGGCACGAGCGCGGCGTCGCCGTTCGGCGGGTTCAAGCCGGCGACGGCCACGAGTGCGTTCGGCGCGCCGCCGGCATTCGGCGCCGCCGCCACGCCGCAGCCGGCGGCCGGCGGGGGTGAGTGACAACACTAGTTTATTTACAAGATACCAATTTTTCACATAAAACGAGTATACTCGGCGTTAAATTTAAAACCGAGTTATTCGGCCGAGTACAGGAGACCACTACCTCCCTGCCTATAGTGAAGTGATCCAAAAACGATGGTGGCCAGTAGTTTGTTGCAATAAGCAGTTTTCTTGTTAGGGATGTTTATATCATCGAGAGATGGCGCTAGAATAACTTTAGGAACTAACTGTTTAAAAATCATTTACATTTTTTAGCAGAGGGTTATTGCTTTTCGCCAACATAAATATTAAACAGTTAAACAATATTAATGTAAACCTTTAGTACCTAAAGGACATAATAATGCCAAAAAATAAGTACCCTAATTAATCCATAAGTCATGAACGCATTTTACAATGTTTAATTACGCACTTTTTTTTCTTGGTCTATGGTTTTCCGCCAACGTGAAAAAAAATAAAGTGACTCTAACGCCATCAAGTGAGAGCTGTAAAACGATGGGAGAAAACTGCTCATTCAGCTAGAAAGAGACACATTTCTGCCTGTCAATGAGTTGCATTAATATAATTACTTCATCCCCAGGACTATTCGGCGCGTCCAACACGACCGGCGGGCTATTCGGCGGCACCGCCGCTACGAGCGCCGCGCCGGCGTTCGGCTCGACCACCGGCGGGTTCGGGTTCGGCGCGAGCACGTCCGCCGGGGGACTGTTCGGCGCCAACACCAGCACGGGACTGTTCGCCAATACGCAGAACACCAGCGCTTTCGGGGCTAAACCCGCAGGTGAGTGATTGAAGCAACCAACCGGCGAAACCGTCACCTGTTAGTAATAAAGTAGGTAGGTGTAGTAACAAATTGGTAGGTGATAATATGTAGCACACATTACTGAAGAAGCCAGTGCGTTGTTTTAATACCGGCGCGGATTCGTTTTTGGCAACCACGTCCGCTGGGGGACTGTTCGGCGTCTACACCAGCACGGGACTGTTCGCCAATACGCAGAACACCAGCGCGTTTGGCGCTAAGCCTGCAGGTGAGAACTTGAAGTCTACTTATGAAAAACATAGGTTGTGACGATCATAGGCAAGACTAATTAAGATACTACAAGTGAACTGACTGGATTTTGTTTTTTAGTTCTATTGCACTGTTTTAATTTGAGTGAACGAACGTCTAATCCCGCAAATAGTTAATATTCCGGCACTGTAAATGGTACAAGGGTACACTCAATCGCACGGAGAAATTGTAAATAGGTTTTGTACCTTAAAACTAGGTATTACAGTTCAAATTAAGAGTCAGTATTATGTTTCCGTTGTGTGAAGTGTCTTTTCGGTGTTATTGTAACATCTAGACAATATTTTTGGCAGGTTTCGGCTTCGGCGGCACGTCGACGACGACGCCGGCGACCGGCGGGCTGTTCGGCGGCGCGCCCGCCACCGGCGCCGGCCTGTTCGGTCAGCAGAACACCTCCATGACCGGCGGGGGACTGTTTAATAATACCAGTAAGTACAATTCGTAACATACATTTATTTTAAATGTTTAATTTACAATTCCAGGATTATTTTGACCGATAAAAACTGTAACTAATACGTTCACTCGAGTTCAATGCGCAGTGTCTTGCAGACTCACTGATTCATACATCGCACAAACATTCAAATCACTGACAATCATCTTTCATTCTACATTGTGTCCTCACAGGCGTATTTTTTTATTTGTAAGCGATTTTTTTCGAAATTAGCTAAATGTTAGGATATTTTATAGTTAACTAGCGGATTCAGCGAACTTTGTTTCGCCCTCAGCCCCATCCCGCCTTGCCTCGTAATTCTAAAGTTAAGCGGTCCCAGCGAAAATTGTTTCGACTCGGCCCCGTTCCGCCCTAGTCTCGGCCCCGTCTAAGGGGTATGCATGGTTCTAAGCTACCTCCCCACCGTTTCGCCCCAACCCCGTCCCTGGCTACGGGGTACGAAAAATAGGTGTTGGCCGATTCTCAGACCTAATCAATATGCTCACAAAATTTCATGAAAATCGGTCAAGCCGTTTGAGAACAAACATTGTGTCACGAGAATTTTATATTAGAATCTTTATGAAACTAGCTAACATAAAATATAATAATTGTACTACTATTTCTTACATGAAATCAGGTTGCGCGATTTTTACTAGTGTTTATTTTGTAAGATTTAATTAAAAGTTGTTTCCAGTTATCTAAAAGTTATCTAAAAACGGTATATTTTCCAGGCGCGTTCGGTCAGCAGCAAACTGCGTCGGGCACGGGCCACGTGAAGTACAACCCGGTGGTGGGCACCGACGTGGTGGTCAAGAGCGGCGCCTCGCAGAACATCAACATCAAGCACCACTGCATCACCTGCATGAAGGTGCGTATACAGCTCGCCTGCGGGGCGGCGGGGCGCGGGGGGGGGGGAGCGGATACACCCCATCTATTGACGTGACATGAACGTGAACATTTGTACCTAAGTCATGGATGTTAATAATAATAATAATAATATAACTCTTTATTGTACAACACAAAGTAAATTACAGTTTTAACCTCAAAGTAAATGTACAACTAAGGCGGCCTTATCGCTAAAAGCGATCTCTTCCAGACAACAGATGTTTATATGTATTTAAGTATTTATAGGAGACGCCCCCGTCATTATCGTTGTCTGGTATTCGTAGCACAAGGAAGTTTAATTGCCATTGACTCGAAAAGAAGAAGCACAAGGAAGAAAATTCCTTAGTTCGAAACCAAGATAATTGGTGTGTTGTCTGGCGCATATTCATTTATTATTCATATCTAATACGTACCTCTTAAAAAATGTATAATAATGGTTTTACAATATTTTTAACACTTACAGTGTCATATTTTATTCTTAAAAGATGAAATATGAAACCAAAAATTGCGCACGGGCGGGATTCGAACCAGCATCTTTTCAGCTGTTGCATAAACAGACGGGTAGATGGCGCTAACGTCACGCAATGACGTATCAATGAGACCAAGAATTTCGCGCGGTCGGACCGACAGCACGGTAGCTCAATTGGAAGAGCAGTTGGCCCGGATAGCCAGAAAGATGCTGGTTCGAATCCCGCCCGTGCGCAATTTTTGGTTTCATATTTCATCTTTTAAAAATGTATAATAAATTAAACCGCCTTCAGGGCATTGTTGGGGCTGCCACTTTCTTGCAGCGCGTCTAGTATGTTTGCGTACTCAGGGGTTGACAGTTTCCCAACCATACTACGTAAAAACGCGGGCTCACTTTTATGGCGAGTTCGTGGCAGCCGCTACAAAGTTCTGCAAGCCATCGCCGGCAGTGGGGACTGACCGCTTGTCGAGCACATGTGCCAGTTGACTCGCACTAAATTAGGTATTAAATACTAACATAGGTATAAGTCTTTTTGTGCTACTAACATTTTATGTATCACAGTTGTCTGATGAATAAAGTTTTTTAAAAAATCTGAATAAAAGTTATAAAATAACGCATATTTTGTCTTCTATTTAGGAGAAACACATTCTTTTGGAGTCGGTATCGTTCTTTTAGATTCCAAAATATTTCTCAATTCATTTTTTATTTCATGATTTTAGATTACCTTCTTTTTTCGGATTTTGGATTCTGTAATCTTAATCTCTCAATGTTAAAAATTTTGTTTATGTAGGTCGAATATTTTTTTTCCTTTCTTTCTTTCATTTTTGAAGTCGGTAATAACAGGCGAGCGTTGTCTGTCAACGTTCTAGCGCGTCGAAATATCTGTCTAACAAACGGACGATGCTATACTTGTTAATATATTGATACGATTTTTGTTTTGATTAGTTTAGAAAGATTTTTTTTAACACTTACAGTGTCATATTTGAATTCATATAAAGATGAAATAAGAAACCAAAAATTGATAAATTTTCTTCTTATAAGAAATGAAATTATGTCACTTTTTGGTTTGGAAATTTTTGGTTTCTTATTTCATCTTTTGATTTGGTTGAGTTTGATGCGCAGCTTCTTCTCAGCACTAGCCCACAATTGTCTCGAAGCTGTGGTAGGGCCTATGTTGGGACGTGTATAAGTGCCCCCAGTGGGTCTATATGCAAATATAAACGACTTTTATGATTAGTTTAACTTACATCGACTCTTCTCCGCAGGAATATGAAAACAAATCGTTAGAAGAGTTGCGTCTAGAAGACTACACGGCGGGCCGGAAGGGCTCCACGGGTGGAATGTTCGGTGGGGGTTTCACTGCGACGGTGCAAGAAAATAAACCTCTATTTGGTGGTTCCAGTGAGTACATAAATCATCATTATCATTATCAGCCAATGGACGTCCACTGCTGAACACAGGCCTCCCCCACAGTTTTCCACATCGACTGATCACAAGCGGTCTGCATCCAGTGTGATCCTGCGATCTTTACATGGTCGTCTGTTCATCTTATCAGTGGACGTCCTACGCTGCGCCTTTGGTTGAAGGGTCTCCAATCTAGAACTTCGGCATCACTACCAAAGCGCTGCCACAACTGCGCTACGAGCACCTTTTCAAAATTTTCTCTTCCCTAAACGCCTTTAACTGTACACCAATCACGAATAATTGCATCAAAGTATTACACTCGAATAACATAATATATTTCAATATTTTTAATTAAATAGATCGTTTAACTTGTTTCTGGACGTGCCATATTTACTTTAGTATGACGTCATCTGCGGTAATGCTTTCGAGCTTACTACACGACACGGGAGTGCTTTGTGCTGCCGACTGACGTAAACTCGCTACGATTACGTGACGAATACGTCAGATGTTCGTGATTGGGGTACTGGATTATTTTAAAAGATGGCGCCCGTGCGCAATTTTTCGTTTCTTATTTCATATTTTAACCCTCTTATTCATAAAAACGCAAACGGTCTAATAAACTTGTTTTAACTATTACACTGTTTGGTCTCATTCTTTCTTGGCGCTGTCATCATTTAACGCAGTCTCGTGTTATCGTTGTAAGGAACGGACGCGTCGTGCGCGACAGTGACTAAGTGTGAACAGTGAACATACGCGGTAACGAGGCTAATAAAAAATGCCACGCACCGTACGCACGCCAAATAAGTGCTACGGTTCCGATCCCAATATCAGCATGGCTGCGGAAAATAGACAATCAGAGGATGAAGACTGGATTAACACAAGACATGCCAGAAAAAAACGAATTATTGGAGAATCCGACGACAGCGAGACACCCACTAACACCGATAAAGCGAAAGTGTGCTGTAACTCGAGAGGCATAGATGCCGTAAATGAAACACTTAACTCGCTCCGCGAGGACATGAAGGTCATGAGCTCTTTACTTTCTACTATGAAAAAAGAGCAAGATGCAAGATATGAAACCTTCCAAAGAGATATCACGGATATAAAGCAACAAATCACTGAAGTAAACAAAACTAATCAAGGACTAGAGGAGACGATTGACTACCTGGGTGCAAAATTAAGTGAATTAGAAAAATCAAAACAAGAATGCTCAGAAAGCATTAAAAAACATGAGAACCGCTTTGGTGACTTGGCGCAGAGAAATATCTACTTAGAAAAATGCAACAAAGCTTTAGAGGAAAGAGTGGGACTACTGGAGCAAAAGGAACTGAACTTAAATATAGAATTAGTCAACGTAGAGAAACAGGAAGGAGAAAATATACTTGAAGTGGTTAAAAAGATTTCGACTAAATTAAACCTAGCCCCTGATAATATAAACAGCGCCTGGAGGGTAAGAGGACCTGAAAATAAAGGCCCCCGTCCAGTAATTGTCACATTAAAGTCGTCCTCTTCTCGGGCAGAGTGGTTGAGATGTCGTAAAACCTATCTTACTAATAATACGGTGTTCAGTAATGGCAGCAGCGTAAAGATATACATTAATGAACATGTAACTCGCCAAACAAGAGAGCTCCTGTGGATTGTTAAAACTAAACTGAAGAATGTCTATAAGTACATATGGATACAAAACGGCAGAGTTTTAATAAGAAAAGATGATGAATGTAAAAAAATTCACCAGATTCGTTTCGAGAGTGATATTAATACCGTACTATCCAATTGCATCAGCGAGTAAATAAAGTAAGTTCATCATTTATTAGAATATAAGATAAGATCATAACATAACTAAGATATAATGTTCGAAGAGAATGAATTTCAAATTACTCAGGCGGATATTAACTATATAAGATATATGGATGTGGATAGATGGGCTAAAGATATAAATGGACAGACTAAATCTTTGCATATTGTTCATATGAATGTTTGCTCATTAAGAAAACATTTCGGCGAGCTACTTGTACTTCTAAAAGAGTGCCTACCCAATTTAGACATCATTTGTCTTACTGAAATTAACATTCAAGAAGATGAGGTACCTTTTTATAGATTGGATGGATTTAACACATACGCATCTGTGCGACAAAACCAGCGTGGAGGTGGAATCATATTGTACGTGAGACAGGAAATTAAATTCGAGAGAAAGACCATAATCACAACACAAAATGAGTTAATGCTTGGGCGAATTACGATAAATCAATATACAGCAGAACTTCTTATTATTTATAGACCACCAGATACGAACAAAACAATATTTATAACTGAAATAGAAAATATTGTAAAAAACATGCAAACAAGAAGTGACCTCATAATACTAGGTGATATGAACATAAACATTTTAGATGATTCGATTGACGGAAAGAAAGCCAGATACTTGAATACGCTGTCTGCACTAGGACTGTGTTGCGCAATAAAGGACATTACGCGTGAGGCGGTGGTGCGCGGGCGCCGGACGATATCTTGCATTGACCATCTGTTTGTGAGAAATGGCGCGAACCTGGGAGCAAGTGCGATCCGTGCATACACGCTTAGACGCCGAGTAGCGGATCACTACATGACGGGACTGTCGATAGAGGTTAGCAAACCGGTTTCGCGCGTGAGTACTAGAACCCTATACAATCACAAAGTTATCGAGAGGGAGTTGAATAACGTTAATTGGACAGACTTATTAAATGCAAGTGATCCGATACAACTTTATAGCCAATTAAAGAATGTTTTTGACACTGTTTATGAATTATCGGGCTACAATGTAAACTGTTCAAAGAAAAGATGCACACAACCTTGGATTACTAAAGACTTACAAAAAATGATAAACAAAAAAGATTTGCTATTCAGGCAATGGAAATCTAACCCAAATAATAATAATCTTAGACTATTATATACTAAAGTACGCAATACGACGCAAAAGTTCATAAACAGAGCCAAAAATAATTATAAAAAACAAATAATCACAGATTGTAATGGCGATATGCGCAAAATTTGGAAAAATATCAATGGCTGGCTAGGTAAAAGTAACCTTTCAATAGATAGTGTGATAGAAAAGTACATGCTAGAAAGTAATAATAGGTCATTGTCATTATTGAATGTATGTAACAACTTTTGTGATACGTTTACAGAAGAAATAGAATTAATCAAACTTGGACATAGATGTAATAAGGAATTACTTTTAAGACAATCTTATGTAAAGGAATGCGATGTTAGTTTTAGATTCAAGAAAATTACCTATAATGACGTTCTAAAAGTAATAAACAGCTTGAACTGCAGGAAGTCGCCGGGGTCCGATGGTATAAGGGTGCAGGAACTAAAACTAATTAAAGATAAAATATGCCCTATCATAGCTCTTTTCGTCAATTTATGCGTGTCAAAAGGACTTTATCCGGAGGAACTTAAAAAATCGATTATAAGGCCAATATATAAACAGGGGCGACATACACGAACTATAGACCGATTGCGATACTAAATAGCCTAAACAAAATTACAGAGAAGTTGATAATGGGACAAATTTCACATTTCCTCGAATATAATAAGGTTCTTTCAGATATTCAACATGGCTTTAGACCTAACCGCAGTACTGACACTGCCTTATCAAAATTTACGGATGATATAAATCAAATGCTTAATGATCGAAATTCGAAACCTTATTATAGCCCTATTTATCGATTATAAAAAAGCCTTCGATACCCTGGACCACGGTGACTTGTTGCGGGCCATGAATGAGTGTGGCATAAGAGGCCCAATGGCCAAATGGTTTCAAAACTATTTACACAATAGGACTCTTAAAGTAAAAGTAAATGCAGTTGAAAGTAAAGAGGGAAATATAAAATACGGTGTTCCAACCGGCTCTGTATTTGGACCTTTGGGCTACATTATGCATGTCAATAGTATGGCAAACGTAGTTAAAAATTGTAATATATATATGTACGCGGATGACACATGTCTGCTGTATGGGGGAAAAGATATCAGTGTCATTTCAAAAGTAATCCAGGAGGACTTTGACAACATAGTAAGATGGGCACATGATAATGGCTTGATAATTAATATAGATAAGACAAAGTTTATGTTGATATGTTCGCCTTATAAAAAATGTAAAAAACAGGATATCTCAATACATGGTCATTCTTATGATTGTCTGCATGAAAATAAAATAAACTGTAAATGTGTCAAATTAAAACAAGTATCAACATACAAATATCTTGGACTCACAGTAGATAAAAGCTTCTCTTGGAACACGCATGTTGAAATAGTATGTAATAAACTTAGATCAATACTGGGAAAGCTACATAATATTAGGTATTGTGTAAGCAGAGGTATATTATTCATGCTTTACCACGCGCTCACTGAATCAACGGCTGGATATGGTTTGGCTGCCTACGGACTTACGTTTCCGTCCAACTTATCAAAAATAAAAACAATACAAAAAAGAACTCTAAAGTTATTAATAGATAAAAACAAAAAAAGTAGTTTGAACAAAGATTATGATAAATTGTTTAAAGTATGTGAGGTATTACCTATTGAACAAAAGGTGAAGACACTAATTTTACTGGAGAAATACAATAATAAAGTGAATACAATATTTGAAGGTTGTAAGCAACGCAGCTATAGAACAAGAGCGGCAGCTAAAAACAAACCGGTTATACCTCGAGCTAAGAATTACTATGGCAAACGCACACGTGAGTGGCTCGTCCCCTATTTACTTTCAGAAGTGCCACAGGATTTAATTAAGAATGCAACCAGTAAGATACACCTGAAAAGGTTATTAAAAAAGCACTTCTTATCTTTATGTCCGTAGCCGCGGTACATACCTACTTTACTAATCTATCGCTGTGGTAGGCAACATTATCCCCGTTGTCGGTGTGCGTTGGGTAACGTCGCATAGGTATGTTCAGGGCGTGTTTTGTCGTATTAAAATTAAAATTATCGTGTCAATCAAGTGTCCAGTGTCATAATTCAGTTTATTATTCGTCTTATAAATGATACAGTTTGTAAGGATGTATTGATGTTTGTTGCTCCTTCAAACTAGAAGAACCGCTGTATGGATTTTGATGAAACTTTGCAACTCCGTTCATCATTGCTGGTCCAACATTGTAAACAATCTTCTTGCTACCCAAAAATAATATCAACAAATAAAAATAAAATTAATTCACTATTTTATTTTATTTAAAAAGAACTCAATACTTAACGGTGAATTGGCCATGTACGAGTATGAAGTAAGTTTTTGTGTGTATTTTGCTTTAAAAGCAATATTTTCGCAAAAAAGGAATGGCAGGATTGTTTGCAGTGTCCGACTAGTGAAGAAAGCTAGTAATAAATAAACTCAACTGAATGCATGCTTCCGTTAGAATTTATATACCTTTAAGTAAACGAGACTGCGATTGCCGACAAACTGCAACGCAGTTTGGCAATATGTATTATGTTACAATGTTTTATAAATTCTGTGGAAATAAATTAAAAAAAAAAAAAAAAAAAAAAAACAATGGATCTTGTGCATATTGGCTGAACATGATGTCTGGTGTAACCTACATTTCTGTAACAATTAAAGATTAACAGTCTTACTACAAATCATTCGTTAAAACTGGTTTTAAGTCATGTTTAGTTAAAAACTGTTTTAAATTTAAAAAGGGTTTAGAACAGTGTTTAACATTTTGTACCACAAATAAGTATTTGGGCAGTGTTTAGCTAAACACCAGTTTTAGATACAAACATTCATTCATTCACTCAGTTCATTCACTACATTTCCTAGTACGCAGGTTGCATTCAACACACTTCAGGGAAAATTAACAAAAGCTTCTTGAAATGATGGTTTTCAATTCATTTGTAAAAATTCGTATTTTGTTGTGTATTGACTGATTTGTTTTCAACATGAATCAAAAAAAGGAAGATAGCTCGTACAATTGGACAAAAGACGAAAAGGTAAATAAAATGGATACTAATAACTACTACATAGTCGCCGCATGTGGGGTTTGGAAACGTGATAGCATTGAAATTGTTTATTTTATATCAGGATATCCATAAACAGCTGTCACGAATCAAACACCATCACAATTTTATAAAGTTCTTCCGATCACCACACTTATCTTTTAAACAAATCATTAATCCTAACTGAAATAATTATAACAGCACTTCAACATAGGTTTCTTTCCACAACCTTTCGCTTCAGCGGTTAGCACTAGACTGCCTCGCTTTCCGAGTGCGCCTTGCAAGTAACAAAGTAGGAGGGGAAGGGGCAGCCTGTGTTGCCACTTTATAAACAACGATAACGGTATTTGGTAAAGTAACAATACTCATTTTTATACAAATATTAATAACGTTAACTGTTATTGCATCGAGTTAATCTTACTACAGGTCTAACTGATTTAATCTAAATACAAAAATCATCACATTCGGCCATCCTACCTAGTGCACCTCCTGGTGCATTTGTCTCTACATATATTTACAATGGGGCATTTATATCAATACTACAACAGTATACTACGTTTTACAAATTATGAGCAATAAAGATTATGTTAAAATTTTACTGTTGAGCTCATCAAAAACATTACTTATCAAAACAATCATCACATTCGGCATTTATATTAGCACTACAAAATTAATACGACTTTCGAGAAATAAAGATTATGCTACAATAATACTGTTGAGCTCACTTTGTAATACACAGCATATATAAATCAATCACAAAAATACATAATAATAACTGTTCGAGATCGGCAGTGGATTCAACGTGGTAGGCAAAAAATATAAGGGAGGTTTTGTCTGTCAGGACTCACCTATTATCCGCTAGTAGATGGTTTCCAGGTTGCAGGTAATCACCGAGGACACAGGCACAGTCACACAGGTCTTCAGATAAGTTTAAGGGAAAGCACACGCGAAAATTGAGCCTTGGTAGGTCAGTTTAGTGTCATGGGAACAACGTCTCGAAAGCAACTACTTTACGGGGTTCTCAAACAAGCAAAAAATAGGTAAGTACTCAAAATGATGTGCGTAGGAGCGCGCGCCGCAAGATTAGGATGGCAACACAGGTTTCAATCAAATTATTGTAATGAACATATCGCCCGCCCTAAACACGTTAAGTATTTACGAGAGAGAAAGGAAGGGTAAAAGGAAAAGTTATATACTAAACTGGAAGACGAACCAGCTTCGTCACAGATCTCTTAAGGATACCTGTGGGAGTTTTCACATCAACGACGCGAACAACTTTGTCTTGTCCAGGGTATAAATGAGAAATGCGACCACGGCGCCATTGCAAAGGTGGGAGGTTGTCGTCCTTTATTAGAACTAGTTCGCCAACTTGGGGAGGATTACAAGGAGATGTCCATTTATTCCTTGCCTGTAAGGTATTTAAGTACTCTAAATGCCAACGAGACCAAAAGTGCTGCGTAAGTTGTTGGATCAGCTGAAACCGTGTGAGGCGATGAAGCTTAACATTCTCATAAGGGTACTCAGGTAAAGCGGTTAAAGGCTGACTTATCAAAAAACGTCCGGGCGTTAATACTTCGACGTCGTTAGGATCTGGAGAAAGTGGACACAGAGGCCGCGAGTTTAAAACTGCTTCTATTTTGGTAAAAACAGTTGTTAATTCCTCAAAGGTAAGAGGGGTTTCTCCTATCACGCGTTTGAGGTGGGATTTTGCCGATTTCACAGCAGCTTCGAAAAGGCCTCCCCAGTGGGGGCAGACAGGAGGGTCGAAAACCCAGTTAATATTGCGCTTGGAAAGCTCGGAACCAATAGTAGCTTGATTTTGAGACAAGAAGGACTCTAACTCCTGTAAGTAATTACGTGCACCGATATAATTTCGGCCACAGTCCGAGCGGATAAGGCGAGGTAAACCACGACGTGAAACGAATCGGGAAAAGGCGGCAATAAAGGCTTCGGTACTTAGGTCCGACACGACCTCAAGGTGGACTGCCTTGGTGGAGAGGCAAACAAATACACAAAGGTAACTCTTAACCAACCTTTTATTTCTATAGGCCTGAACTTTGGTGTAGAAGGGGCCCGCGAAGTCAGTGCCTACACCATCAAATGGCCTAGCCGCGGTGACACGGTCCTTAGGAAGGTCACCCATAGGAGGCTGGGAGACAGCCGTTTTAAGTCGATAACAAGAAAGGCATTTAAAAATCACATGTTGAATAGCGCGGCGGGCAGACAGGATCCAGAATTCTCTATTTAAAATAGCCAGAAGGGCATTCGCGCCTGCGTGAGCATTTTCACGATGGTAATGGGAGATTAAAATATTCACGAAATTACCATTTTTAGGCAGAAGCAGGGGGTGTCTAGCGTCATAAGGAAGGTCAGAGTGCCGTAAACGGCCACCCACTCGTATTAGGCCTCTGTCATCTAAAAACAGGCTTAATTTCCTGAGGGAGTTGGTGATTGTATCACCCCTCTTCAAACGGTCTAGTTCATCACTGAAGCAGGTAAATTGAACAATTTTCACTAAATATATAAGAGATTCTCTACGCTCTTCAGTACTCAGGAATGAGGAGTAAGTTTTAGGGTATAAAAACCGCCTTAGGTAACAAGTTACATTTAGTTAGAGGAGAAACTTCAGCAGACACTACTAAACAACGTAGTCCCGGGAGGTCATTATTCGAGGTAGGTTCCGCAGTCACGGGCCACTGATTAGGAGACTCGGTCAACCACGAAGGAGAAAACCAAAGAGTGTGGTCTACCAATTTAGAGACGGGCATGCCTTTTGATGCACAGTCGCTAGGGTTCATATAGCCAGGAATATGTCTCCAATGACTAGATGTTGGAGAATTAATAATTTGGGAAACACGATTTGCCTCAAAAGTCTGAAGAAGGTGGGGAGGTGTTTTCAACCAACACAAAACAATTTTGCTATCCGTCCAACTATGGATTGAAGTCAACACAGACGTCCTTTGCAGACAAAGAGCGACGTGATGTAATAATTTAGAGAGGAGGGTAGCTCCTAACAATTCCAACTTGGGAATTGTTAAACGGGTCCTAACGGGTGCAACCTTTGACTTGGCCATAACTAGATGGACGGAGCAATTACCAGACGTATGCTCTGCGCGTAAATAAACGGCCGCAGCATAACCTAACTCGGAGGCATCGCAAAAACCATGTAGCGATAAGGAGGAGGAACCGCTAGAAAGTATATGACGAGGAATAGCCACTTTGCTCACTTTAGTCATATCTTGAATAAAGGTAGCCCACTCTAAAGCGAGGGGCTCCGTAAGGGGATCATCCCAGGAAAGGCCAGATAGCCACAAACGTTGGATAAACTCTTTGGCCTTAAACACGACTGGAGATATCCAGCCACAGGGATCATAAATTCGGGCAATCACAGATAATACCTTTCTCTTTGTAATCACTGTATCACAGGCATCATAGGAACATTTATAGGTAAATGAGTCGCTCACAGGGTTGTACTGAACACCTAACACTGCGATAGTCTGCGGATTACCCTGATCTACGATTGAGTGAGGAAGTTGTAAATGGTCTAGGGGCATATCATCCAAGAGTTCGGGTCTATTAGATATCCACTTACGAAGCTCATACCCACCAGCGGCTATGATCCCTTCAAGCTCTGATTTTAAGGCCCGTGCAGAAGAA
>CAUZXH010000465.1:0-12123 GCA_963584085.1 Pyrausta aurata | reverse complement strand
ACGATCCTCCTCTGGTTATTGCCGGGTTTCATATCGAGCGGTTCTCCGGGCGGAGCCGCGGCGGGGGTCGGCGGCGAGTGCGCGGCTCCGGCGGGGGCGCGGGCTGCAGCATCAGTTTCGGTTGCGAGAGCGACTGCAGTATTTGCGCCGTGAGTTGCTGGTTCGCCGACACTTGCGACACCGTCGACAGCTGGTTATCGGTGGTCGAATACGTCTGCACGTATCGGAGGTTGGGAGTCGACCCCGACTGGACGTAGTGAGGGGCTTTGCCCAGGCTGGTGCCGATGGGCGCGGTGGAGATGAGGACGGGGCCGCACGGGCGACTGCAGCACGAGCCGCTCGCCTTTCGCCGGAAACTTTTGCAGCGACATAGGCTGAGGGGTTTTGTGAGTCGGACTGCCGACTTTCTGTATGATCTTCGACGCGTTCGAGTCGACGACCCCGTACGCGGGCTGCTGCGTCTTGTAAGTGACGCTGGCGACCGGCCAAGTCTTCGTCTCCGACTTGTTTACCGTCCCGGTCTGCTGGATTATCTTTATCGCTCTCGACTGATTCTTCTGCCCTGACCCTTGGTTCGAGTTCTTGGAACTCTTGAACGTGTTCACGGACTTTCTCCCCGAGTGGACAGACATCTTGTTGGGCCCGGACACGACGCGCGATAGGATATGGCATTGCGTGTTCCCGGACGATACGGCGACCATAGTATTCATATTAGCACCATTGTTTACTTTGTTCAACGTCTTATTTAAGTTTGTGCCTTTTGTGAACGAGTGACTGTAGGATACGCTTTTTACTGGACTGCTGTTCAAAACGTTAGGCGAAAGTGTCGTGCAGCCGATCAACGACTGGTTCTTCTGAGGTTTTGTGCAGAGCACAGAGTTATTTAAATGCTTCTGTGGGACCACATTGGGACCCAGCTTGTAAATATGATTCTGGGTTCCGTACACTGGCGCGATCTCTTTGCTCTGAGTTATGTACTGTTGTGAGTAGTTAGCGCTTTTGGGTAGAGATATATTGCTTAGGATCTGAACTTTTGAAGTCTTGGGTCGACCGATATAACTGGTTTCTGTGACGATATTGCTTCTGCGGCCGGCCTGGCTGGCGTCGTTGACGTAACTGTCGCTTATAATTATTTGAGAGACGCCGGCCTGTTGCCGGTCTTCCTCGCTTTTATCGTCTGTTGTTGGTGCACTGGTTGCGAGGATTGTGGGCAGCCATAGAGTTTGACCACCGGACACGTCTTGAGAAACATTGTGAATCGCTGTGATGTTGGCCACTGAAGGATCAACGTTTATTGTGAAGTTCTGTGGCAGTTTGGCAACATTGTGTACGATTGCCGTGTTCAAGGGAGCTTGAATAAGAGTTGCCGAGTTTTCAACATAGTTGCCATCGTTAGAATCGTCTGCTTCTTGTATTATGGGGTAGGCAATGTGACCTACATTATCAATAGCCTCCTCAATTCTGACTATTCCAGAAATAGAGTCCACTGACATCTCTGTATCACACCTTTTCTCTGCGATGTGATATTCTACTTCTTTATCTACTTTGTGTACAGATTGAATAATGCTTTCAGGGTTAGTGGAATCGGGTTCAGGATCACTCCCAGTGGGAGACAGGGGCACTGCCCTCAGTACGGGAGGTCTAACACTTGGCACATTCATATCTGTTAGTTTATGTTCCAATACATGTTCATACACATTTTCACTGGAGGTGGCCGGCCCGTAATCCTGTAACAAAGACATTTACACAATAAATAAACTGTTGATTTCAATACTAATCAATGATCTGGATTGCAGATAGTTGTAATTAAAACGGAAATATACTTTATAAATAAATAATAAATATCCTTGGACATTTCACACAGCGCCATCTGGTCCCAAACTAAGCAAAGCTTGTACTATGGTAACCAGACAACGGTTATAAACATACTTAAATACTTTTTTTTTTTGTAAATACATACATATTATACATAGAAAACACCCAGACCACTACAAACAGACATGTTCATGCACACAAATGTTTGTAATGTGCGGGGATCGAACCCGCGACCTCTGGCGCAGTAGCCAATTTCTTAACCACTGCGCCAAATCGGTCGTCACTTTAGTGTGTATATGCTTCTCATTTACACAAACACTTAACCAGGGCTTTCAATCATACATAATTATACAATATTTTAGAACTACTTATGGATTACAGTTTTAAAACAACATAAAAAACATTGGATAACTGTTTTTGTCCCTTTGAATTTATTAACATACAATCAACATGAATTGCACTAACTTGAATAATGAAGTGACAATCATATCACATGCCCCCATTCTGGGCAAGTGATGATAGGATACTGTGCACTATAATAAACTTTTAAAATGTGATCTCTACTCACCACTATACATTCAAAGCCTGAAAAAACTATACACTAAATAGGTTATGAATGAATACACTTTCGTTTTCAAATATTTATTTAATACATACATTAAAATTAAATACTCAAATACAGCTACAACACTACAGAGTAATAGGAAGTAAAGGAAAGCAATCTTGGTATGTTCTAGAAAATAAGGCCAGTACATCATAAAGGGGATTCTGCTCATATTTGATAAGTTTTTGGGAAAAATTATGAATATGAAATGGATACCACGCTACAATACTTACTCAATATCACTAGAGATGCTTGTGTAAGGTGGCTATTTCAAAAATGAGGTACCTACCTATTGAGTGAGTTCAGCGAGTTAGAAATATGAAAATACATATTGTACTCACTTGCCGGGCCACAGGTTCATATTCTGATGTAGTTGACATACTGTAAATACTATCATCTTGGGTCAAGCCCGAGATGACGCCGTGGAGTGCACCTCGGCCTCCAAATTTATTTCATGTGACTGCAATTGAAAATTGACTTTTTAGCCATATATCTTCTAAATCATCATGCACACGTACACTGCAATTCATAATGCTCTTCGTAAAATATTTTTAGTCCAGCTCAACGATATACACGACCCTCGAGGTCATAGTTCTAGAAACACGTCGAAATTAATTTCATTATGATTCTCACAGTAAAACAACATATAAAACACAAAAATAATCAACTAAAACGCAGTAGCAGACTATTAGAAGCGAAAAATACGTGAATAGGTTAATCTACTGCCGCCATTATTGTCGCACGGAAACTGAAATGTCTCAGTAATAAACATCAAAAAAGTAAACACTAACCTAAAATAAAACTTTACGCGAACATTTCTGGTTAGATTGAATGAGCTTAACATTTTTAAAGGAATTATTAGATGACCAAGCCACCTTAGTAACAAAGGGTTGGAAAATGTAAGTACGTATGAAAATGAGGTTTGAATTTTTGTATTGACTATTTTTAAGTTATGACTTACAAATAAAATTAAACACACAATTATTTATATTAATTGAAAATACTAAAAATTATAAGCACGAGAGAGCATCACAATAGCTAGGAAATACGAAATCCAGATGTAAACACTTTTAGTGAAAATACTAGTAGGAATCAGTACTAACCTGCACGAAAAAGACTTGAAAACACTTACAATGTAGCGAAACAATTTCCATCAAATAATTGCATAGCACAAATGAAATAGGCCTCAAAGTTCGTAACTACGACCAAAACATTCACAAGAGTCGAAGATGGCGGCCATTGCATTTTCTTGATACAAAACAACGGGGTCTCACGAAACATGTCCAAGTATTTGTTACATCCGGTTGAAATAAAAACTAATTATATAATAAAAAGTTTTACACAAATTCACATAAAATGATTACATGCCATTATAAAAAATAAATTTATTTATTTATTTTCAGCGTTGTTATATTTAACCTTTTGATTTTATATTCAGAAAATAAATTTAAAGAAATACTTTTGAGTATAATTTTGTCTATGTCTAGAGGAACTGGTTTTTTTTAACGTTGAAGCATAGCCAATCTACTCTTTTTTCTTTAGTTTGCTGGCAAAGGAAAAATGGGCTGTTGTGATTTGCACCGAACAACATGGACCATAGACCTTTTAAGGGTTCCATAGTCCGACAAGGAACCACACACAAGCATACACGGCCTGTTAAACCAGATCCAATGATTATACCCATCCCTGCCAATCATGACAGGCCGTGTATGTGTATGACAGGGATGGCTATATTCATTGAATTGGGTTATGAGTGCCCAGCAGAGTAAGGCTAAGGCCCAAGGAACATTTATTACCTAGAGGCACTAGAGGGTAAGGCCTCTGCTCTAATCGAATCTGCGATTTCCCATAATCTGCGGTAATTTTCGTGGCAAGGTTATGGTTGTGTTCTTTGACTAAAAAATAACATAACGTTATTCTGTTTGCGTCACAGCACAGAGTAGTAAGATGATAAAATTACAGTCATGATTTAATAGCTTTGCCAAAAAAAAATCCTTCATTCATGACTCGTGGACAGAGGATTGGAATAATAGCAGTCAAGTCAAAGGAAAATACTTCAAACTTATGCAACCATCTATACCTAAGAAACCCTGGTTCTTTAAAACAAGCCTCAGTAAAATTTCTACTACTAGTCTCACTCATACGATTACGATTGGGTCATGTGTGTACACCGGCACATTTAGCAAAAATACATGAAATTGACTCTGATTTGTATGAGTGTGGATCTGATGTTGTAGGTGATGCAAATCACATATTTTTTGCCTGTACAAAGTATGATTGTTCTTCCTTTATACAATCTCTAGTATCCGTCCGTGTTCGTATCCATCTGCCTACATCCATAACTTGCCTTTTATCTTTAAGTGATGTAAATATTTATAAATGTATATCTTTATTTATTAACGCTAACAATATAAAATTGTAGTTTATTATATTTATTCCACTTTCCCTGATCCTTCCAAATTGTATCTCCCGGAATCTTTTTAACTCACTAGCTTTTGCCCGCGACTTCGTCCGCGTGGAATCGTGACTTCTTTCTCCCGTTTTTTACACATTTACCACTATATCTTTGCTCCTATTGGTCGTAGCGTGATGTTATATAGCCTATAGCCTTCCTCGATAACTGGACTATCCAACACAAAAAGAATTATTCAATTCGAACCAGTAGTTTCGGAGATTAGCGCGTTCAAACAAACAAACAAACAAACAAACTCTTCAGCTTTATAATATTAGTATAGATAGACCTTTTCCCAACCTTTTACCTTGTCGTGGCAAAATGCACAAGCCGTGCTAGCCAAAACAAAAAAAAAAAGATGATCTTACTAATCTGTGGCTGGCTCTTCTCTGTCAAAAAGGCACAGATTAGTCAGAGTCAGTCAGAGTATGCAAAAAGGCATGCTTTCTTTATTTGTTTGAGGTTATTTTTTTAATAGCTAATACTTTTCTGTAAAATTATTTCCAAAATCAGGTCAATTGCAGTGTAAAATTACAATAAAGAAATAACAATGACTGATTTTGTTTTAAATGAGAGCGACAGTGAAGTAGATTCAGAAGAGGAGGTTGGTTACATACATTTTACGTAAATCTTGTTCATTCTTTCTTACAATTAATGTGTGATTATAATTATCGATCTACTGCTTTCAGTTACAAGAAGCATTCGCTAAAGGTTTACTCAAGCCTGGTCTGAACGAAGAGATTGAAAAAATTGAAAAAAAGTACATAAACAATGTAGGTGATTTGAAGACTAAACTCAAGGAATTCAAGCTAAAATTGCCATGGATTGAAACTTTAGACTTGGTAACTAGTGTGGCACCGATGGCTCCAGATGTTGCTTTACAAATACAGGAAACGGCACAGAGAAGAAAGTAAATATCTGCATTTCTGTATGAATAATCTATTCCATACTAAACTATCTCTATCTGCATTCTTGTATATATTTTTTACATTGTTCAAAATTCAATAATAACTGTTTTATTTTTTAGAAATATAAAAGAGAACAACAAAGGTCTAAAAGAGTATGATCCGTCACAAGATCCTGTTCTCAATGAGTTCAAGCGTGAGAATTTGATTCATCGGCAAGCTCAAGCTGCAGTTGTGGAGGGAATAAAGAGGTTGAAAGAATTAAATATACCTACCAGAAGGTGAGTTGGTATACATTTTAAATCACCATTAATAAAGATCCTGATCCTGTTTACTTTGTTAATTTTGGAAATACTACATGGTATCTGCAAACAACAAGCAACTCTGTTATTGTATACAATGTGCATATTTTACTTTTAAGGTAATATTTCTACACAGTTTCAAAGATTACTTATATTTATTCCATGTCTGAATCAGTACCCAGCTTTTTCTCATTGTTAGTCGAGACAGTAATACAACATTTTTCCCATTTTTAGGCCTGATGACTACTTTGCAGAGATGGCTAAGACTGATGAACACATGCAGAAGGTCCGTAAGAACCTGATGGCCAAGCAGGCCGCACAGGCACGCACCGAGAAGGTCCGCCAGCTCCGTGATCAGAAGAAGATTGCTAAGCGTGTTCAGGTATATTTACTTATTCTTTTCATAATAAGCTAGTAAAAGATCATATCTGTCAAATACATAATTATACAATTTATTTCATTGTGTTGTCTAAAATTATTTTACCGTATAATAATAGTAATTATTGTGATATAGTGACGATGGCTGGTTGCTGATTTTATATTTTATTTTATTGATTTTGACATTTATTTATATTTTATTGTAATTATTGTTATTGTAAGTTGTCTAGAATAAATTGTACAATTATGTGTGTTGTTCACTATCCATTATTTATTTTATTTTGAAATATTTACAGATTGATGCTAAACTAAAGCAAGCCGCAGAGAAGAAGCAAATGTTAGAACAACTCAAACGAGTTAGAAAAGGCAAATCTGCTGACTTAGATTTCTTAGATGACAACAAGGGCAGTAAAAATAGCAAAGGTAAAGGAATGCAAAGCAATAGAGCTGCTAAAAAGAAAGCTTCAAAGGACAAGAAGTTTGGATTTGGTGGCAAAAAGAAAGGCTCCAAGCTGAATACTAGAGAATCTTCCAATCAAATGGATGGTTTCAACAGTTCGTCAAAGAAAAGACCTGCCAATTTTAAGAACAAGAACTTTAAGCCTAATAGTAAGAAACAGCAGAGGCCAGGGAAATCAAAGAGGAAAAATGCTAAGAGATAATGACTAGTTATATGGTTTATTAACAATAATAAATATTTCAACAACAAGATTGTGGTTTTCACGAAAATTGATCATTTTTCAGTTTCATCCTTTGTACCTACTAACTTGCAATTTGGTTTGTATGCTAATCATAGTACATTTCAGATTAGCCTACATTAATTATAAATAAATGTACTAATTATGACTCCATTCTAACAGATGTGAAAGTGTAGAATATCATTTATATCGTGGTATGCCCTAAAAGGGCACATTTAAATTTTTGATTTTAATGATGTCCTCATTTCCACAACTCAAAAAATGTTTGATTACTTGTTATAACAAGCCAGAATTTTAAAGAACATCAGTCGTCTGTATACAATGTGTATATTGTTCATCGCTACCACTTGCGGCCCTTGCCCTTCTTGGCCTGCTGTTAGCCACGCGCTCTCCTGTTGCTTGGGCTGTGCTCGCATCAAGTATATATTATCACATCATAGCTGTTTTTTTTCAAGATAGTAGGTAAATAAGGATTATTGTAAGCTCCAAGCGCGGACTACTAAGTTTAAGCAGTAGAAAAGTCAACTTTTACACACTGTGCTACTTTTAGCATCGATACAGTCGCGATGCTAATGCACGTATAGATATTGGCGATAGCATCGATACTAACGTGCGACTGTATCGATGCCAAATTAAATCTGTTCATTGCGTGAGTCGATGCTGTCGCGCGTTTTCAAATCGCAGTGTGTAATCATAAATACATGTACAAGGGCAGTACAAAATAAAACCCACATAGTTGTGTACAAAGTGTATATTGTTCACGGCTACCACTTGCGGCCCTTGCCCTTCTTCTTGGCCTGCTGCTTGCGCTGCCACGCGCTCTCCTGTTGCTTGGCCTCCACGCGCGGACTCTTCGCCGCCGCCGCCGCTGCTGTTGCTGTTGGCTGCTGCTTGCTCATGTCGCTGTAGAAAAGAGAAGGGTCGGTTAGCGAAGCGAGTTTGCTTTGTCTATGGTTATGGTGGTTAGAAAAGTATGTTATGAGACTGAGAATATGATCGTGGAGATACAGCCAGATGAACATGTTACTATGCTTTTATTTTAAAAGCGGATCTGGATGGAACTGAGCCGAGTACTGGAAAATTGACCAATGATATCGTCCGAAATTATGTAAATTCTTTGGAATATTTTTCTCAACTTTGCACAGCTCACACACCTTCGCTTCTTTGGTAATGCAGCTTATGGCATATTTTACGTAGGTGCATTTTCATCGGGATATTTTTAAATTTACATCAAATAACTTATCGCAAATCAATTTAAGTTCATCAATTTAATTAACTTGCAAAATTCAACAGGCTTGTTAATGTGTCGGCTACGGAACCCTAAAAACGAACTATAGATAAATAAATGGTACTAACTATTGGTCGGTGGCGGTGGTGGTCATGCCCTGCGAACCCTTGATGACGTCACGCCGCACGCCGCGCCGCTTGCGGTACGCCGTGCGCTCGTACTTAGGCAGCCATCTACAAAAAATGTTAACAAGTATTATATTAGTAAATTAGTAAGTAGTATATTATACTGCTCGATCATAAAACCGATCTGGACGTATGGAATCCAGCTTTGGTCGACAGTCAGCAAATCCAACATAATGTGCCTCCAGAGAGCTCAGAACGGTATACTAAGGGTGATCTCATCAGCCCCCTGGTTTGCTCGCACCACAGAAATCCATGAGTACCTGGAAATTCCGACCATCTTGGATGAAGTACAAAGATACTCGGACAACTATAAAAACCGATTGTCATCTCACCCAAACCCTTTATCGAGTGTCCTATTGCAGCCAAATCCCATTAAAAGTCTTAAGAGAGCCGACGTGCTAAATCTATAAGGGGAGTAAGTGCAGTGGCGCTTGCTCACCAAATCCCGGCACCTCTTAACCCACCCTATTATAGTCTGGAATAGAGACTAATCGTGGGTCGTCAAAAAAAATATTATGATTATGGTAGAGAGCGGTCAATAAAATTAACGATCATAGACAATATTTATAGGGAATATTTATTTATTTATTTATAGGGAATATGATAGGACACTTAATACGACATGACAGATTTTTAGACAATATCATAGAAGGAAAAATAGAAGGGAAAAGAGGAAGAGGACGGCCTATGATAAGCTATTTCGACCAAGTCAAGGAGAAAATTAATGTCATGTCGTATCAGGATGTCAAGATAAAAGCGGGCAGGAGAAAAGAATGGATATTACTCCAACGACATGAGCGCGGCTCTAAATTGAAGAAGACAATATTTGTTTCTTGTGGATATGGGGAAAGAATACTAACTTAGTACACAGTAATGTTAAGATAACATTACCGTGCTTATAACAACCATGGTTTTTAAAGCCACATAATAATGTATATTTCTATAGATACTAGTTATGGTTGCTGCATTATGAAATAATTGAAAACATGTAACTATAATAGTGAAATTGCATGTATTTATGACTTTGATACACTAGATGCATTATGTGGTCCGGTCCGGTAAATATACCGGTATTTACAGAACCGTAGACCGCATTTAGTGTGACAAATCTATCAATGTCTCTTTTCCTAAAAAGGAACGTTATAAAAAAAGAAACATTTATCTTATCTATGATACTTACTTGTATTAAATTCTAATCATCATCATCATTATCAGCCAATGGTCGTCCACTGCTGAACATAAGCCCCCCCCACGGTTTTCCACAGCGACCGGTTGTGAGCGGTCTGCATTTAGTGTGGTTGGTGTGTAACTTCTAATCATCATCATCATCATCAGCCTATATTAGTCCACTGCTGGACATAGGCCTCCCCCAATGAGCGCCATAGCGCCTTGTCTTCGGCTTGGCGCATCCAACTAACTTCTAATACTTCACATAGATCCTACTACTATTATAAAGGCGAAAGTTTGTATGGATGTATGGATGTTTGTTACTCTTTCACGTAAAAACTACTGAATGGATTTGAATGAAACTTTACCACAATATAGCTTATACATCAGAATAACATATAGGCTACAATTTAGGGCTCTGCAGTGCTTAGTTACCGTATTTCTTACTTATTACTAGACTAGACGGGACGAACCTGAAGTCCACGCGAACGAAGTCGCGGGCAAAAGCTAGTAATATATATTTATTTTCTTAACAATTGAAAACAAGGCAGAAAAGCCCATACCTCTCTGGATCCGGAGGCTTGGAGAGGTCGGCGTGGGGCGGCAGCTTCGTCTTGCGCCTGCGCTTCGCCTTCTGCTTCTGGCCCAGCTCAGAACCAGGGGTGCTGCAAAGAAATACAATTGTAATATTATCTTTTTGTTAAAGTATTAATAAGAGAAAAACCATTAAATATTTGAATAGTTAGATACGGGATTGCTACCATGTACCTTATTGTTACTCCGTGATCATGACGCTTGCAACAGTGCCGAAATATCGGAAGCTCATAAATAATAAGGTACATGGTAGCAATCCCGTATCTAACTATTCTAATGTTAGTGACCATGAAAGTTTAAAACAATATATCATTAAATATTTTATTTATTTATATTATATCCTTAATTGCACAAATAAAATGATGTACAAATGGCGGACTTAATGCTTTAAAACATTCTCTACCAGTCAACCATTGGATGAGACACAAACAGTTGAGGAGGCGTAAAAGAACAATTCAAATTAATTTAATACAGCCAATATTAAATAATACAGCTACACAGTCCGTAAGGTCTGTTTTACAATGTCGAAATATAAAATGACGTTTCATAATTAAATTATTGTCGACGAATATGCACTAACGCTTATTGTGTACCAAATAAAAATGTTTATTTCTTTCTTTCTTCTTATTCGTCGATGATAAAACAGGCCCTGAGAATAATCTTCTCTATTATGATAAATAAGCCATCACTAAGCGTTCCACTGGTGTTGCCCACAATTGTCCCGAAGCTGTGGTAGGGTCTATGTTGGGACGTGTATAAGTACTAGACTATAGTTTGTTTTTGTTTTTATAGTGTTTTGTCACCATACTAACTTAATAATATGAAATTGCACCTGTAAAAAGACAACTGTGAACCTGTGACAGACGAGCCTATAGGCCTATAGGCATACGCCCGGATTGCGTAAGACACGGGGTTCAATTCCTCGTCCGTCACAGGTTCACAGTTGTCTTTTTACAGGTGCAATTTCACACTTTTATGACTTTTTGTTAGGCAGCAGCAACATCAGTACAGGCAGGAGGCTGAAGATATAGTTTTTGAAAGGCTTTTGACAGGGAACTGAGAGGCGAGCGGTTCTTAAACTGCGGTGTCGAAGCCAAGAAGGAAACCTTAACACTATTTTCCCAAATTTTGAAAAAAAAACTCCACCCACAAGAGTGATGATATGATGAGTATGATAAGATAAGCTAGACATAGAACATTGAGGTCGACATCGAGTTGTATTATAACCACAAAAAGAATATTAATTTGTCAAGACCGAATAAAAAACTTTAATTTCCGACTTACCCAGGCGATTGTTCCTGCTTGCTCTGCACGGTCTTCTTGACTACCTTCGCCCCCATCATCCATTTGGAGGATTCCAGTGCGTCTATGTCGATTTTGGTCTGAAAAATCACAGTGCATTTTAAGTTTCATATTATTTATTACGCTGGAAGACTTATTCAATAGTTCCTTCAATGATCATTGATCTTGAACTTTCTTTATTGACCCTATCGAATACCAAATAGGGTTTGAAAAAGTGTCACTAGCGCTAGATATTAGGATTTATTTATTTTATTTATTTTACTAGGTCTACCAACAGTTTCATGCATCGATACAAGTCTTAAACTACAATTACATTATTTCCTAAAAGTACTAAATACAGAAACTATTTACTGGTAAACACCACATGCTATATAAACAGATTAACAGACTTAATTATATTATTATATGTATATGTTCAATTAAGTTAAGTTAAGTTAGGATACCTCAGACTTAATGTCTTGCTTCACTTTAGCGAGTGCTTTGTCGTATTCCT
>CAUZXH010000464.1:25000-43652 GCA_963584085.1 Pyrausta aurata | reverse complement strand
GTAAGTCTTAATTTTTATGTTGCTGTCTTATTTTTATTTTTTTCTCGTTTGTCTATACTTATATAATATTATATAATAATAATATTATAATTTGTTTGTTTGTTTTTTTGCTTATTTGCATCAAATAGGCTCCGAAACTACTGGACCGATTTAAAAAATATTTCACTATTAGTATCCTGCATTATCTGCGATGGACATAGGCTATATTACAATGGTAGGTACTAAATATAATATACAATTCTTGGGCTAAACTTTAAAGACTGCTATAGGTTAGCAGCACAGATAATGCCTATGTTATGTTTTTAAGTAGGTACAGGGTATAGTAAAAGGTTTACAGGCTTAACGAAGCCCTAAACCTTGCATTGTACATCAAACCAAATCGAATGTAACAAAAATAATCTCTGGGAATCGACTGAGCTGTATGCGTGCGCGTGCGCGATACTTTGCGTAGTGCACCGTTTATGGTCAGCTTACGAAAAAATCGGCTAAGTGCGAGTTGCGGCCCGCGTATTGAGGGTTCCGTGCCACCTTTAACTGGATTCGGGCTCCACTTACTTCCACCTCACGAAAATATCACAATATTTTTTGGCAGGAAAAATAACTTTGTTGAAAACAAAAAAAAAACTTTAAATAGTAGGACCTCCTATTTAAAGTTTTTTTTTTAACCTGGTACTACTGTAGTACCTGGTACTACTGAGCACAGGTCCAGTGCGGAGCGCGCGGCTGTCGCGCCTCCAACAGCGGCTCGTATGGCATTTCGCTCGACGGCCACTGGGTCATCGAATCTAATATTAGTATTAATATGACACCTGCACCAGCTACAATCATCTATAAGATTCAAAAGTTAGATTATATAGGTAATGACTGTGAACTGGCTAGAGGTATTTTTCAGGTGAAACATTTTCAACATAACTGGGGACCCGCGCACTGAGAGTTTCTTGCCAACTTTAAACTGAATTCAGGGTCCACCGACCTCCACCTTACACCTAGCAAAAACATTACATTTTGTCGATAGCAAATATAACTTTGGTTGTCATAGTGTTTGTATGAAGGACAAAGTCATTTGCGGTTCTTGAAAATTTGCTATATCGCAGAAACTACCGGTTGGATCGAGTAGTTTCTTACTTAGTAGTAATACGGATTCTGACATATGAGGTGTCATTTGATTTGTTATAATAATAGGAGTGACACAGGCATATATAAATTATAAAAATGATGACCAATAAGGAAGAAAGGAGGGGGGAGAAAGGTTGTATTTTTATCATTGCAATATGTGCATTAAATGAAAGCTAGTGAAAAGGAGATTTCAAAAATATATGTATAATTATATCAGATATTATACTTATATAATACGAGTATAACAGTTGTAACTGTCATTAAAAAAATATACATCTCGCCTAAGGATGTGCCCTTCCCCAGCCCATCACGGGAATTTTGGGAATCTACTTTACTTACTATTTACGCAGTAAAATTAATGATTAAACGAACTTACCTGTATGTGAAGTTCTATCATAATTATACGAAGTATTCGTCCGAAGATATTAGTATTATACACATGTAGTATCGCTTGCACTTATCACCACATAGCACAAATTTTAGAGCTAGATAAAAATAAATTACAGGTAAAAAATTTTTTTTCCGGATTATATTTTTAAAAATAAAATAGAATCAATATCCGTATCCTGTAAAAAGAATTAAATAAATTAAGAACACTTCCGTTCCGTCACTTCCTCCACGCCATTGCTTTTGAAGCCTTCATTTAGTTTAGAGATAATAATATGATGATATTTCCTAGAGATGGGTTTTTGTCAACATAAAAAGTATGCATCGGGTGGGTGGGACTTTCTACTAATATCTTCGGACGAATACTTCGTATAATTATGATAGAACTTCACGTACAGGTAAGTTCGTTTAATCATTAATTATACTTCAGTATTCGTCCTCGATATTAGTATTATACACATGTAGATGTTTAGAGCATGAAGAGCATGTTCAAAAATAGGCGAATACTTGCAGACATGTCCTTTTTGCATGGAATATGCAATGGATATATAGACTGCCCTGAACTTTCAGCTAAAATGTTGAATTTCTGTGCCCCAAAAGTTAGAACAAGACACACAAAATTATTTGCTGTAAATAGTTCAAAAACCAACTATGCACAAAATGGCTTAGTTAATAGATTGCACCGAAACTTTAATAATAAATTTAATACAGCTGATATTTTTAATAGCAGTAAGAAAGTATTTAAAAAGGACATATTGGGAGTGCTTGATGGAAATGTGAAATAGGAGAAATGTTTTAAAATTCACAAACAAAAACACACACACACACACACACACACACACACACACACACACACACACACACACACACGCACACGGTGTGAGGAGAACCAACTTATTTATTTGCTTATGATTGTCGATGTATAAAATTTGTAAATTAAAATGTAGATTCGTTATTGGCTGTAAGTTTAGTTTTTAAGTTTATTCATACATACTGTACTAGAGCTGTGAATCTTGTAATATAAAAAATAAAATAAAATAAAAATAAAATGAAAGAAGGAAATATCATCTATGAGTAAGTACTTGATCAATTCTTTCAAATAATCATATAAAACAAATAAGTTACTTATGATAGTATGATTATCAATCATTAAGCAAGAATTATTTATCAGGTTAACAACAAGGAACTAGCAAAATCAGAACAAAATGTACTGTCTACAGTAACTATTATATAATAGTTATACTACTACGGGTTTATACCCGTGCGAGGGTATTTTGGAGTTGCTCAACCAAGTTACTAATACAAGTTGACATTAATATCGGCTGTGGACGTCGAGGCATGATGCCTAGGGCTGTGCGCGGATATGTCAACTCCACTAGTCCGCAAAGTCACATTGATATACGGTTTTTTAATCAGAAGACAATAAGTTATCAGATTTTCTTAAAGGTTCATTTTGGAATTGTAAACGCATGAGACGCGCCTAGGAAGCAATAAGTAGTTAAGCCCGTTATTTGAATAAGAATCGGGTTATCAGAAAAAATATACATATTTCTAAAATTATTTGTAAAAGAAAACACTCTTAGTAAGTACAAGTAAGTAAGTACGAGTTGTAACAAAAAACTATGAGACGATCATTTTTTACCCATTTGTTCTAATGAGATCACGATTGAATAGTTAATCCAGATAGTCTACTGAATAAAATATTCAAGTAACATTATGTTTTCATAAATTAGTGCGCAGCCTATAAACTCCTTTACAACATCCTGAAAAGAACTTCATTTTCAAAATCTTGAAAACCAAATTAAAAGCAATAAAACTGCCTTTTTATAATGCCATACTGAAATCCTTTGTTTATGGTTAGGTTAGGTTAGTTTAGTAAGGTAATCTGAAATCAACTTAGTAATTTTATTGTTCTATAGAAATCAATAGATATTGTTAGTTTTGCAATAACAATACCATCTTTTGATACAAATATCATACTGAAATGCTGTAACATGTTGTTGTACATATTAACCATTACAGTGTCTGTTATTACAACTTCTTGCAGGTTTTATGAAGTGAGGATACCAATGTTATAAATGGCCAGTTCGGCACAATTTACTGAAGAAAAATCATTATTTTATACCTATTACAGATTTCAGTCTTTAAATCTAGGCAAAAAAGGGATAATGGTGTTACAGTAATTACCTACTGGCATCAAGTGAACTACGCTTAGTATCTGCCAGCAGTGTCGATAGAAAAAACAGAACATGACATGAATAACCTGATTATTGCTTCTGCTATAATCATATAAATTTTATTCTTACAATTTTGAATAAACAAGCAACTGAAAAGTTAGTTGTAAATTTTTTACAACTAATAGATGTATTAACGACAAATTCGTCCGCGTCCAATCACCACGACGCATATTTGGCGCATATTTTAATAATATTAGAAAATACGGGTACAAAATTAACAGTTTAAGTGTACCAAATTAACAAAAATCACACACTGTAACCCTGTATCAAATACACTAGGATTTTGATGATGGATCAGTCATTCAGGGAATGAGCGCTGGGTGAGTGAGTGATAAATTAAACACTAAGGGATCGCCGGTAGCATTTACAAAAGAATGACAAAATAATGTTGATAAACACATCCGTGAGGGTTAGTTTCTTTTCATATCCGGGTGACATCGCGTCACTAATTCCTATAAAACAGTGTTATAAACATATTTTATATTTATCAGATATTGCAAATATTTGTAGAAATGAAAATGTGGGTATTATTGTTTACTTCTCGCAAGTTTTATGCAGCTATCACTATGTTACCTACCTAATGAAAGTATTTCGAAATTATGCGGTAAATATTCCAGCTCCAAAAAAATCCAAATGATAACATATTGTTTCTAGTTGTAATCACTGAGCGCTTGCTGCCCCGTTCTCACAGGCCGCGCCCTACCCCGTTGTTGAGGCGTCAGAATAATCTCACAACCATAGTAATACAGCTAATTTTCTGGATAGAATTTATAAATAACATCTAACCACCAATAACATTGGATAAGATATAAATCGGTATAATATTCATATGACGATCATAAGCATCATAGTCTTTTAAATTGACATGTACGCTTTAGTTCATGGTCAAATCCAGCATAAAACAAAAACAAACTATGCAGATTTTGCATGTTTTTAAACAAAAAAAAAAGGAAAAAATGAGCAAAGCTAAAAAATAATTTAACTTGGTGCTCTTCCGATTGTCTGTAGTATGCATGCAGCATGTCAATGTTTAGAATTAAAAGGAAAAGTTTATATATTGAGCCTTGGAAAGATGTGTAGCTTTTTTGAATAAGCCTAGATTTCCTTATACTTAAGCATTGTGTTACTTATTTTTGATGTCTTTATTGTATTCCAAATAAATACATACATGTAGCCTAAATAGTAAAAAAGCATACAAAACCACAGTTTTAATTTGAGTCTACCTTGGTTAATAATATCAAAATATTATGGTGAATTGCACCGAACATCCTAACAGTAATATTTTATATCTAAAACTCTTGCAAAATTAATTATCTTCTCTATTTAACCAAAATATTCCTGTAAAAAACAACTGAATTGTTGTTGTAAAAAGTTAGAAAGTCTTAGGATAAAAAAAAAATTTTAAGGAAATTGTAAAAAATCTACAATAATTCCTTTCCTTTACAAAACACGTAATATTGTATTACAGAACATAATCTGTCACGACAAGGTTAGTCAAGTCGATGATGGTTAATGGTTATAAAACAATGTTTTGAAGTTAATTTACACTGTACCGACTATACAGATATAATAATCTGTTTTAAGAGGTTAAATTGTGTTTTTTCTTTACTCTTTCTAATGATTTCAAATCAAATGAATTTGAAAAAGAATAAGCTCGACGTGTTCGAAAGAAGATTGAAGATCACGCTCTGTATAATATCATATAGTAGCAATGGAAAAGAAAAACTTGTCTAATTTATAAAACTGTGTTTGCTCGATAATCGACTTATAATAAAGTACGACTCGCATCTTCTCAAAAGATAACTTTTCACCTGATAGTGTCTGATCATATGCTATACTGTTTTACAAATGACTCACGTAGCGTACCTCGTGTTCTGCAGTCTGCGGTTGTGTTGCGGTCCGATGCGATCCCATGCTCGAGGACGTCACTGGCGATGGCGCTGGCGGTAGCTGGTGGTAAAGCCATAAGGGCTGTTTCTATCTGCGTGGTGCACTCACTGTATTCCAACTTTTATTAAATGTTAATAATACCTGTTTGTTCGCGACGAAAAAGTTATAAAGAGAATTGCAAAAAGCATTATATATATTCAAGCAGGGTTACAACCTGCAACCTTTGGCAATTAATAGGGCTACTTGTAAAAAACAACGGTGTCAGACAAGGAATCTACCCCTTTGTTCTATGCAATTTTAAAGTTTGCGTAGTGAATTATACTGCATAAACCAAAATAAATCTACATAGTCAGCCTGATTTACTGCTCTGGCAGATTTTGTAGTTTCTTTGACGGTAAAAATAAAATAAAATGAAATGATGATGAATAGTGTGCGTAGTTACTGCGCGTTGCACAGTAGGCGAGGGCAGCGGCGTTAAATAAATGTTTTAGCTTTCGTAGCCAGGTTTGGCCATGTTCAGTCAGATGAACACACACAAATTAACACAGATGTGTGGCGATTGTCATGCTTAGGCAAGTAGTAGGATCGGTCCAAAGAAAATATCTAATAGGTTTGGTTTGGAAACCGTCCATTTATTGCAGGATTTTTAATGACTCACCGGTTGCATCTCGATCTCTGGTGGTGTCGTCGACTGCTCTCCGTCCCAGCTGCATCACGAGACGTGGACGGCTGCGGCGGTGTTGGTGGCAGGACTACATCAGCTCTGGATGTAAAGGGCAGATGCGACGCCGCCCATGCGGGTTGCACATGTGTAGGTTTTTCTCCATTGCCCGTCGACTGCAGCGGCCGTGTTCAGTCGAGCTAAGTCTGAGAAGACGAAGCTAAATGGTTTTAGCGTGGAAGAGTCCAAAATACAATTCCGAGTGCTAGAAACCTTGTAGTACGCACAAAACAGTCCAAAATACTGTACGATGCGTATTGACTGAACAGACGAGGCCGAAATGGTTTATGCGTGGAAAAGTCCGAAATACAATTCCGAGGTGCTATAAACCTTGTATTTAAGCACAGACGTACGTATTTGTTCAACTTTTCAAAAGGGTCTTGAGTTCGAGGAATCCAATCTTGCTAGTTCACTAAAATCGCTGAAATCACAAAAACTATTATTAAATTTATTCTGCACGGAACGAGAATTGACGTGCTTTAGTGGCGAAGCACAAATAGCGAATGAAGGCTTCAAAAGCAATGGCGTGGAGGAAGTGACGGAACGGAAGTGTTCTTAATTTATTTAATTCTTTTTACAGGATACGGATATTGATTCTATTTTATTTTTAAAAATATAATCCGGACAAAACATTTTTTACCTGTAATTTATTTTTATCTAGCTCTAAAATTTGTGCTATGTGGTGATAAGTGCAAGCGATACTACATGTGTATAATACTAATATCGAGGACGAATACTGAAGTATAATTATTATTACATGTCCTGTAATTTAATAGTTTGGGGCAAAATATAATCTAGCTAAGTACTGATTACCAACCCTGATTACAATTTGTAGTTAAAATCAATAATCATGACAACTTACTACATGCTGTAATCGAAGTATTTAGTTTGACATTTCGATTAGGTAGGTACTTTCTACAATTTGTAATGGTAGGTATATACGATTCCATGATTACCTACGGTTCATTTTGTTACAATTTAATAGGTGCTGTAGGCGGGGACAAATAATACTTTTATAAAGGAGGGGGAGAAGAAATAATAAGGACTGTAGTTAGTAGATACAGAGTAAAGCGTGTATTAGCGAAATATAGTTAAAAACAGGAAAATTAAATAACCTTTCATACAAACCAAGACGTAGCAGAAACACGAAATACCTTATGTCATAAAACAAAGAGCTTAGAGCTTTCACAAAGAAAAAATATCAAACTGCAAAAAACAGTATTTACTCCGCAACAACTTTGTTACAGGAAGATCCTTCAAAACTTTATTTGTCACCGCATGCGGCACTTTAAAAGTATTTAGTTTACTAATGTGAATACATACTATTAAGAGGTTATTTCATGATACATAATTTACCATGCGAAGGATTCGAACCCACGACATTTGGCTACTTGTTTTTTATTTTCAGTGCATTTTTAGGGAACGCTTATAGTTTCGTCAAGTCTGTCTGTCTGTCCGTCCGTATGTCACAGACACTTTAATCTAAAACTATTAGCATCACATAGCTGAAACTTGGTAAGTAGATGTATCTTTCCGATTCATATACTAAAAGTTAAAAAAAAATGATATTTAATGGGGGCTCACATACATGAAACTAAAACCTAAAAAAAAAATTTTACTCAAACCTATATATTATGCGATATATACCGTGTGGGGTGTCTATGAACAGGTCTTTCAAAATGAGATTGAGGTTACTAAAACCATTTTTTCTAAAAGTCTAATGTTTGAGATATAGACGCTTCCAAAGTGGTAAAATGGGCGTCCCGCCCCCATCTAACTTTTGAACTAAAGTAGTGAAAATTTTGAAAAAAATATTGATGTAGATCTCACAAAAACTTTTAACAAAAATTGGTTTGAGCGAAATCGAACTAGCAGTTTCTGAGATATATCACATTTTTATCAACTGCAAATATAACTTTGTCTTTCATACAAACACTATGAAAAACAAAGTTATATTTGCGGTCAACAAAATATTGTGGTATTTTGGTTTTGTTTGCAACCAGTACCGTTACCATGAGTTTACGCCGGTTTTACTCGCTAGCAACGACGTAACTTTTTGTATGGGAAATTTTAGTTCCGCAAGTACCGCTAGGGGCGCTGTGCAATTTTCCATAGTTTTTTTTTCGTAGTCGCTAGCGAGTAAAGCCGTCGTAAACTCATGGAAACGGTACTGTTACTGTGGAAAACTGTGTCGGAAAGCCTATCTTTAGCTTATAGAATGATGAGGGTGAAATTAGAAATATTCGTCTAGAAAAAGCCCACTCAATTCCTTTGATGGAAATACTCGTAATTAATGTAATTTTAGTTAGAATGATCATCATGCGATCCCATCCAAATGCGACGGCACTGTAGAGTAGGTAACTTAACTTTGGGAGCTTAAGAAGCTGTTATTTATTTATGTAGTCTAGCTTTTAGCTGTTTATCCTCGTCTAATTGTTGGCATTTAATAATTAACGCGGGCCGAGTAAGGGTCGCAAAAAGTGACCGAGCGTATTAGAAGTTATGCAATATGCATTATTATCTTTATTATTTTATTATTCTTTGACTTGAAGTAAAGGTGTTTCAATATAGATTGTTTTATCGTATCAAAATAAATCACTTTCCTACGGTTAGTACGAATCACTTCTTACATTATCAATTACTTAGTTAGTGCCTTAAAACTTGTGGTAAATTAGGTAAGGAGGTTCGTAAAATAAGTAGTAAATACGTAGTCTAATTTTAGGTATCTATTAGGTGGCTATATTAGAGAATTCTATGAGATTTCCTATTTTCTTTTTATTTCGACACTCAACACAATTGGTTGTATACATCATTAGAAAGGCTATTAACTTATTGAAAAAGAAAATTAAATATCCCACGCTAATTTTAACCGTATAACCGCTCAAATAATAATTAAAATAATTTCTAAAATTACTTATCTATTTCAACGATAACGAAAATGACGTCATAAAAATATGCTTGCGAGAATGACAGGTGTCAAAATTGCAAGTCCCGATAAATGGAGGTATCGTCGAAAATAGATAAATTTAGCCGTATTCAAATATAAATCCTCAACGCGAAAATGTATGAAAATTATTTTAAAGCATCGTAATCTATGAAAAGCATGTCTCTAGAAGTTAGTTCCTAGAAGTACCTATCCGCAAGAGGCTCTTTACATTCGAAAATAATATTTACACCGTATCTAGTAATTAAACACATGATTAAATGTAAAGACTACATAGAAAATTATTGTGATTTTTTCTAACACAAATCTTAGGGAATTTACGATTTCTCTGCAAAGACGAGCTTTTACAGGTAGTCAATACCCTTGATAGCATTATCTACGGCATCTGTCAAAATAAGTGTCTTCAGACTTGCAAACTTTGCGTTATCGTCGTTTATGCTGTCAAAACACCGTGTCGAGCTTAGATTATGTATCCTGTAGATTTGACAAATATTTATAATTGACAAGTTAGAAAGTGATGGCTGTATACAAAAGTACTTAAGAGTGAGAGAGACGCACATATTGTTTTTTGTCCTTATCACCGTTCATAGGTAATTTCGGCCTGCCACAATCGAAATAAGGGCACACACTTGACGGCTATGCAAAATAAATAAAGAAAATTGCAAAATAAAAATACATTTTGTGCAAGTGAAGTGTTTTGTGGATTACGGAGTGATTGTTTTACTTACTCAACATAGTAAATTGTTGTGTGCTTGGATGTAAAAGCCGTACTGAGCGTAAATATGAAAACATAACATTTCACACGTAAGTAAGCCTCATTTATATTGTTCCTATATGTTTTACCTGCATCGAAGTGCATTAATCTTAAATCCTATAAAAGAACATACATAATAGTTGAAAAAAGTAGTGAATTATCAATTGAATTGTAAAATATTTTTGTATTATTACCTGACCAAATATAAAAGGTCGTCTATGGCTCAACTCTGTGGGTTATGGCTATTACGGATAACCATTTTGTTAGTATTTTAAATTTTGCTGGATTATCGTTACCTTTAGGGATACCACAATACAAAGGGTAAAAGTTCTCGATTTAAGGGTAATTTACATTCGACTAATTTTAAAAATCGTGTATGTATTTTAATTGCTGGATGAACATTTCATGCGTTGTAGTGATCATTATTATTTGAACTAATTATGATTTGTGTTCATTTATATAGATTTCCAAAAGACGAGAGGTACTAAAGGTTTGGATTGCAGCGACTGGACGGCAAAACTGGCAGTCTACCAAGCACACTCGCATGTGTTCTATCCATTTTAAAACCGAATGCTTTCAGAAAAAGCAACGGATAACTTATTTGGCAAATATTTGAATGTACGCAACATAAATAATAAACTTACATCATTTAACAGCCCATAAAAGTTATTTGTTGATTATTTTATTTAAACTTTATTATTATTTTATTTATTTATTTATAATGAATTTACAACAAATCTTAACTTAGGGAATTATGCTATTCACAGCGTTACTCGTTATTGCTCTGTAAGTTGTATAATTGGCGGACTTATTCTGTTCTATGACGTTAAAAATCCTATTTCCTTCTGAAACATTTTTTTTGTACACAATTTTTGTTTTATCCCTATGTTAATATTTTTTTGTACAAATAAATAAAGATTTTGACTGTAAAATTAAGTATTTATTGTAATTAAGGTTACTAGTGTATTTATATGGGTGGGGAGTAAATTTTTATGAACATGGCCACCCCAAAATACGTAAGTACTTTATATCTGTCTCATACGGGTGAACGCGGCTGTCAAGTATATAATATACTTCGTCTAAGGTGTCGAGTCCAGCATTTGACAGTTTGCTCGAGTTATCACACGTCAGATCGCGCAAATTCGCGTCGGGACTACCAAGCCAGGTCAAAGTCAGCAATACAAATACATAATAATAATAATAATAAATATTCTTTATTGCACAAAAAGGACACAACAAAACATTAAAACAGACGATCACATGTACAATATTGGCGGTCTTATCGCTGGAAGCGATCTCTTCCAGACAACCTTTGGGTAGAGGAAACAACGTTAAATAGGTAGAGAGCGGTGTGCAGATGGCTAAAAATTATAATATAATTAATAGATAAAACTTTGAAGATAATAAAAATGCTTAAATAGTATTGAATTATACATATAAAATAAATAAACAAATAAATATAAATAAATACATATAATATACGTACTTATATATAATAATAATTTATCCAAGAAAGGAAATTCTGACAGTTCATGAAAGCGAAAGGAAATGCGCTTTCACTCTAGCTTTGAACACAGGAAGGGACTGGGATTGTCGGATACATAATATTAAACAGGATGATCAGTCATAAAACACACAACAAAAAAAAATAGAAATAAACACGAAATTATCAATTGAATAGCAGTAAATTACAAAAATATATAAAAAATACAATGGTCAAACAGGACAATCAAATTAAATATCATCTAGAATTTTGCAGAATCGATTCAAAATATGTCCAATTCGGTCTGCAAAAATATCAATATCAGTGCGCTGAGCGAGCAAGTCCCCGATGAGTACCAGTGCGCGGGCAGCGGGGGCGTCCGCGCCGCGCTGCGTGCGCGTCTCGGGGCGCGCAAGAAGACGCGGCGCGCTGCGCGGGGCGGTTAGTATAATATGTTAAAGATCTTCTATGAGAAAAAATTACAAATTCACGTATTTATTGAAAAAATTACAATTTTAATTAAACATGTAACCGCACAACATCATAAAAATACCCAAGTACATAATAGGGTAAGTACCTACATGGAATATTTTTTGACGATTAGCCGAAAAACATTAACTTTGCTGGTTTGCATTAACATAATGCAAGTACGGTTTGATGTGTTTCAACACTCACAGTGCTATTTTTGTACGTAAAAAAAATAACTATTTTTGTATTCTTATAAATTAAAATAAGTAACCAAAAATTGCGTGGCCAAAGTTTGCGGGTTTGAGTCCCGCCCGTGCTTAAGTTTCAGATTCAGATTCAGATTCATTTATTGCCAGTCACAAGTTGGGTATGGTGTTACAAGGTATAAAGACAGTACAAGTGACGCCCTGCAAGGGCATTGCAAACATGAGGGGTAACTATTGCCCATTTACTTATTATATTGCGATTAAATTCATTACATTGTTAGATTAAGTAAATATGAGTTATTTATTACATAATTTCATTGGATAAAATTCATTCAATTACAATATAAGGTGTTTTTCTATAAACGGGTGAAACTTTACCAGAACTTCAATTTACTTCAAATAAACCGGGCCCTATCATTTTTTTTTTAAAAAACGGGCTAGTTTTATTTTTCCTAACAAAAAAATAATAATATTTTTAAAAGCATCCTGTGTCTAGACTGAAACATCCCAACGTCATCACCTCTCTCTCTTTTCCCTCATTTCCTAAGGTGATGAAGTTGGGATGTTTCAGACTAGACACAGGATGCTTTTAAAAATATTTTTATAGTTTTGTTAGGAAAAATTAAAAAAAACTACCCCGTTTTAAAAAAAAAATATAGTGCCTGGTTTATCTGAAGTAATTTGAAGTTCTGTTAAAGTTTCACCCGTTTATAGAAAAACACCTACCTACCACCTCTAAGTATGATTGCGGAAGGATTACATTCATTGTCATATCAAGTAAAATTTGAGATAAAAATAGACTTCCTTGAGATATGAGATCTAAAGTATTCTTTATTCTATAAATTTGTCGTAAAAAAATTCTGCGATATTATAGTAGCACTTTTTTATCAATAAACGTTTGAGATATTTATTAATAATGTAGGGTTTTTAATATTTTTTATGCTATTATGGAAATGATTATTATCATATGATGTGGACTATTTGAGACGAGTTTGTGTCGAGTGTGTGGCCTGTGCAATTTATTTTGGTTTCTATTGTTTCTTTTCGGGATAGCTTCGAATGGGGAATATAAGTCAGCATGCTTTTGCACGAACTTACAGGACTCCAAAACATAAATTGATGTTAAAGTCAGTAATTGGTGTTTAACAAAATAAGATCTACAGGATGTCATTGGGTCAATATTTGTAAGTATCCTGACAATTTTTTTCTGCAGAATGAATAATCCTGAACATTACAGCAGTTTCCCCATAATACTATGCCATATGACAACCTAGAGTATACATATGCATAGTAAGCCGCTAAGTCTGTATTGAAGTCCGTCACGTTTTAAGTGGCATAGAGCATAGATAAAAGAGTGTAATTTATTCCTTAGTTTTTCCATGTAAGGTTTCCACGTCATATTCGTGTCCAGATCGATTCCCAATAGTGTTGCAGTGTTAACAAGTTCTAGCTCTGTGTTTTGAAAATTAAAAGAAACCGGTAATGGGGATTTTCGCGATGGTTTAAATTGTATTAATTTGTTTTTTTTTAAGTTGAGTTTAAGGTTATGTTCGTGTAGCCAATTTGAGATATTATTTAATGCAAGGTTCAATCTGTCGTAGAGTTCAAAAGTATTAGTACATGGGATCAAGACTGAGACATCATCAGCAAAGATAATGCATTCTTCCTCGGTCATTTATATAAATGAGCAACATAATACACCCCAATACGCTACCCTGAGGGATAGAACCCGTACATAAGACTCGATCAGATCTAATTTGCTGTATCTTTCCAGAGTTATAGTCAGTATTCTCTATTTCTACATATTGATGTCGATTTCCGAGATAAGACGTAAACCAGTCAAGAGCAGTTCCTCTTACTCCCGACTCGTACAATTTGCTTACTAAAATTTCGTGGTTTAGGGTCAATTTCAACAAAGTCGATATTTTTATCACTTCGGTGAACTTTTTTATTTTTAACATTTTTCGAATTCAAACTATGGTTTATGATACTTCTTGATGTTGTTTAGATCAATACGTAACGCCATCAAAATATCTTAATAAACTAAAAAGATACATTCCTTCAGAGTTTTGATGCCACCGAAATGAAAAAACGATTCATCGAAATGAAATAACTCGCCCACCGAAATGACAACACTTATCCACCCACCGAAAACCTTTAACAAAATTACTTCTATACACTAAAACACGGTGTTCCTCGTGACTGCATCCGTGCGTTTTGATTTCACTCCATTCCCGTAGGTCGTAGCGTGATGTTTTACAGTATCCCGTATGTAGAAGTTAACCTTTCTTTCAGGACTCATATATTATTATAACGGAAAACAGCAATTCTCCCTGCGAAATTTAAGCGCCGTGCGCCGCGCATAATACGGGTAATAAGCTAGACTACTGTGACTACAAATTTTCAGTTTTTTTATTTACTATCCATTTAAATGTAACCTGATTTACAAATAAAATAGGCCTTCGGCTATTCAAACTCGCATCGCAAAATAAACAAGTAAAAAAAGTATTTGTAACAGTAGTCGAAAACCCATCACTAGATGACAATTTAGTAGATTTTTAAAATAAATGATTTTAATAATAACACTATCACAAATTAGGAAAATAATTTAACATTTCTCACAAAACTAAAAAAAATAATAATAGCTATTTACAAATAATACAAATTTCCCAAATCTGCCACCTGAGTTCGCGGCATGGTACCGAGAAGGCTGGCTGCATTTCCTCTCAGGATCGCCAAACTAATCTTTTGGCCTAGGAATGCGCCAGCCCTCCGGTCGCCCGTACAATCAATTAACCGTTTGGCTAAATCATTGTACAGGCGATGTGCACTAGGCCCCCACGGCCCGAGAGTCTCAACCCCAAACGGCTCAAACATGTAAGAGCTGCTTAGCCCAGCATATTTGCGCCGTTTGAGAGACTCAGCGGAAGCAGCAGCGCTTCCAACCCTAGAAGAGGTTTGTGGAAGATGAGATGGAGCCAGGGAATCGACGCAAGTCGCGTCCCACACTAGCGGCCGTCCCATCCTCCACGGAACCAGAGTCATTCCATCAGGCCTCCTACCATCGCTCCGGACCAACCCATTCGGTTCAAGAATAGCTGGAATCGAAGCGGTAGCAAGAGCCCTGCGGATTATGTCGTTCAGGGTGGCATGACGAGGGATTCTCCCAGCGCTTCTGCTGCACGAAAGGCCGTGGTGACCCAGCGAGTCCACCATGTCACCGCAGGTGCAGCGATGTGGGACAATGCAAGGGGCCCCCAAACGTAGTGCTAAAGATATTGAAAAAGTAGAATTATCTAAAAGTGTGCCAATGTTGGTAGAAGGAAGAGAGTGAAGCCAAAGATCTGACTCCCATTCGGCCACAGCAAGGAGACGAGTACGGTCTGCAAGACTAGATGACGTGTTTAGTAAATTATTCCGTTCTAGTTTGCAGATCGGCTCGTCCCAAAGCTTTTGAGATGAAACTGTTATAGGAGGCTCTTCGGAACATAATTGTTTCCAAAAATGGATTGCCTCGGCCAAATACGCAATACAAGATGTTCCAGACTTATCCAGAATTTTTCCTACTAGCTCTTTAGTGCCATGTGCCGAGGACAAAAAAGCAGGAAGAGGATCAAAAAAACACTTGAAATTTTGCGAATGCCCAGGCCACCAAACCTGATTGGAAGGGTGGCCTGGGTCCAGGTCCGATCGTCAAAGGAGATGTTTAAGACTGATGACATACAACGTCGAATAGCGCCATCTAATTTGGTACAGAGACCTGGAAATTTCCAAAAATGTGAAGAACGAACGCAGTAAGTGAACTTAGGGACAAAAAGACAATATCGAATAATTGTGTAGGCCATATGAGTATTAATTTTGACAATGCGCTCCAAAACGTCAGTAAAATTTTTCAATTTTTCATCTACAAAAGGGGCAAAAGACTCTTCCAAAATTGGAGATCCAAGCAGACGAAGTGAGTCATTTTTAATAATTTTAATATTAGGGGCAGCTTTTCTAAAATTTTAAATGATCAATTCTGCATTAGGTAATGAATCTGGAAGAAATAGTTCACATTTAGAAAAATTTAGCTCCAAACCGGCAGAGCTAAAATTTTGAATTAAGGAAATAAGGTCAGCCAAAACTATATCCGGAGAGCCTCCTAAGGATCCATCATCTAAATACCACACGTTGAATTTGGAATTAAACAGACTTAAAAAAGGATGAATCGAGAGCCCAAAAATAGCAGGACCGAGAGGGTCACCCTGTTGACACCCTACTGCAGAATGAATAATATTGTCTTTATATTGAACTATTAGCACTGCCAAAGAAAAGGGTAAATATTCGGAGCTTGTGCTTTTACTTGCGACAACAGGGTAGCCCTATCGATGGAGTTGTAAGCATTCTTAACATCTACTTTCAAAAAGACGTCATTGGAATTATTATCTAGAAAAGTTCGAGCTGAATGGATAGCGGCTTCGCACCCACCCTTAATGCCAAACCCAAGTTGGAGCGGTTCAAAATAAGTTGCTAGGCTTTGCGAAATCTCAGAGCAGCAGACTTTAGCCGCAAGACGCCTAAAAGTGCAGCCTACGGCAATAGGCCGAATACCACCATCCTTTTTTTTAAGTGCGCAGAGGTTTGCGCCATATAAAAACTTTGTAAATAAAGGATTTACTTTACCTGATAACATTAAATTAACGAGGCTCACTAAATTCCAAAGAAGGGTCGAACCGGCTTCTCCGCAGCTGACACTCATCAAATCTTTCAAATGCTGTGGAGTAAGGCCATCCATACCCCCGGATATGTGATATAGATTTTTTAATGTACACAACTTGAAAAGGACATAACTTACATTTTTTTATATATTTTCTAATGGCTGTCATTGTCTAGCCTATCACCCATTTTAGGCTGGACCTCTATTTAAGGGACACCAAGTATAGCATAGCCAATAACCTTTTCCGATAAATGAGCTATCGAACACATTTTTTTTTTCAAATCGGAGCAGTAGTTCCTGAGATTAGCGCGTTTCAAAAGTTTTCGAACTAAGCGCTTCTCGTCAACTTTTATAATGCGCACAGCAAAAGAGTGGAACTCTCTACCCGCATATGTGTTTCCATCGGTCTACAACCCTGTTATTTTCAAAAAAAGAGTAAACAGGCTTCTTCTGGGTGAGCTCGCTTCATCGTCGTCACTGTCTGTGCCTCGTCTGATATAGTCTAGAGACAAAAGTAAACCCATATCATATTAAAAAACTTTTTAGCTTAACAACACTACTAGCGGTCCCCTTCGACATTTTCTGTGCGTTTTGCCTTTACTCCGTTCCCGTAGGTTCCAGCATGATGTTGGCACGCCTTAAAGCAGTTGCAAAACTTGAATCTGGTGCTTGGCTGCATGCTTTGTCGTCTCCACAGTTGGGTACGCTTCTCGACAACAATTCCTTAAGAATTGCAGTAGCTTTAAGACTGGGCAGCAAAGTTTGTGAACCTCATCGCTGTATTTGTGGTGTGATGGTAGATGAAAACGGCCACCATGGACTGAGTTGTCAAAGATGTGCGGGGCGGTTCCCGAGGCACTATTCTATTAATGAATTTGTGTCGGGCCACGGTTTCCGTAAATAATCTTTGCGTCCTAGAGCCACCAGGCTTGTCCCGCACGGATGGTAAGAGACCAGCTGGCCTAACGTTGGTTCCATGACGAAGAGGGCGTAGCCTCTTATGGGACGCAACATGCGTTAGACACATTTACGGCATACTGTAACTTCAGCAGGTTCAGCGGCGGCAAATGCTGCCAAGTCAAAACATAATAAGTATGCTGAGCTAAAGTCTGAGCATGATTTTGTTCCGATCGCTGTGGTGACGGCTGGGCCCTGGGGTGATGAGGCACGCGAGCTTTCCAAAGAGTTGGGACAACGATTGAAGGATAAGGGTAATGATCCCCACTCTGGCTGGTGCAACAGGTTTCCATTGCTATTCAACGAGGCAATGCTGCTAGCATAATGGGAACCTTTGGATCGGTCAGAGCGTAGAGTGGGAATCAATAGTAGTTATAATATTTTCCTGTGACTTTTTGTAATAAAATGACAACGCTTTTCGCTGAAAGAATTATTTGTATCTTAATTATAGTTCATTATGTATGTCATTGTAATTTTCATTTAACACCTTAAAACTTTCTTGAAGAAAGGGGCAGTAAGTTTTTTTTTATATGATATAAAAAAAAAATACAGTTTTCGCAATTATTCCTGTATCTGTACTATAAATGACGTTGCTTTGTACCAAATTTCAAGATTCTAAGTTCACGGGAAGTACCCTGTAGGTAGGTTTTGATTCTTTTTCGAGTGTTGAAAATTAGCGGAAATTTGCTAATATTTACGGCAATAACGGCTGTATCTTTTGATTGCGTTGGCTTAGAAGTTAGATTTTTTAAGTTAGAATTTTTGCAAGGCAAAAATGTTTTTTCAAATGGAA
>CAUZXH010000464.1:0-22500 GCA_963584085.1 Pyrausta aurata | reverse complement strand
ATGCTTATTACATGTTCTTATTTAGTCTTATATCTATTACATTTATATTATTTTTGTCCTTTTTCACTTTTTTTTTATCTCTTATTACAGTTTTACTTAATTCTATTATACCATTATAATTGTTTAAGTAAATTTTCTTAATCTAATCCTTATTTTTATCTATACTTATTTTACATATTCTTTCACACAGTGTGATAAAGGGCTCCCTAGTATTTTTATTTGCTATTAAATCATGGAGATTGTCTAGCCTTATGGTCTCATTTGTTATTTGGCTGAAGTTGAATCTAGCTTTATCGTGTGCAGGGCACTCTATGAGCAGGTGCAGGACTGTTTGGTCCTTCTCAGGGTCACAGTCGCATGATGGACTCTCCCTACACTTAAAACGGTGCAAGTATTGGGAGAATCCGCCATGCCCCGTGAGAATTTGCGTGAGAAAACCCGTTGGTTTGATTTTACGAATAAGTCTGTAAGCATCTCCTGCGCTCGGGAAAAATATTTTTGTGACCGCTGCGGTCTCGCCTGATTTATACCTATCGTTCCATATAAGTATCGACCGACTACGTATAAGGTTTTTCGCGTAGGATATCGGGCAGCGATCATAGTCCGGTTTTCTTTTGGAGGCAAGAGCTGCTTCCTTAGCAAGGTCGTCGGCGCGTTCGTTACCCTGGAGACCTGCATGTGCCTTTATCCAGAACAAAGAAACATCTTTGCCCTGGATAAATGCTTTCCGCAGATTCTCTCTCGACTGCACGGCAAGGGGATGAAGAGAGCTGTGGTTAGCGACCGTCTCCAAAGCGGCCCTCGAGTCGCTGTAGAGACCGTAACTCTTCTCCCGCCCCTTGATGGCTTCGCCCGTTGCCTCGCATATGGCCAACAATTCCGCCTGGTAGACGGTGCAGTACGCGGACAGACATAACTTTCGGTTCCGGATTTCGGATTCACCCTTCCATACAGAAAGGGCTGCACCAACCTTCCCCTCAATTTTGCTGCCGTCGGTGAAGATTCGCACCTCCTGCACGTTGCGTCTATCAACCTGTCTTTGGTCTTCTAGGCATTCGAATCTTATGTCCATATGCGATGCTGGATGAGGAGTTTCCGCAAACCCTACCCTACTCTCGGTCTCTCTGTCTCCCAACTCTGGAAGGGGTGACCCTCTCTTCGTCTCATACAGGGCGGCTGCCTCTTGTATTCTGAGGTCGAGAGGCAGTATCCCTGCCAGTGTTAACGCCGAGTGTAGAGAGACTGTACGGTATGATTTGCAGAGCTTTTGGGCAAAACCTCTCTGCACTGAGTTGAGTAACTTCTGCGCCCCGATCTTGTTCGCCGCGGGTGCCCACGCTGCTGCAGCGTACATTATGATAGGCTCTACTGTCGCTGTGTAGATCAGCCGGATAACTTCTGGGTTGAGACCCCAGTTAATTTTCGCGGCCCTAGCAAGCTGTTTATATATTTCTAGAGCTTTCCGGGTTTGGGCTGCGATGTGCTGATTAAAAGTCAGCTTATTGTCCAGAATAAGACCTAGAATTTTAATTTGATCTGACATCGCGATGTCGACTCCATTCATAGACAGCCTCGGGGTGTCGTGTTTTAGTTTTCGCGTCATTAGCATAGCGCATGTTTTATGCGGTGCGAATTTTAATTTGTTTTTAACCCCCCAATTCTGCACAAATGATAGAGCCGCGTTTGCCTCCCTAGTGATTTCTTCCGCAGTGTCCCCATCAAAGATCATCACTACGTCGTCCGCAAAAGCTTGGACGTAGTGCCCTCTACTTTCCAAGTCCCGCAGCAAAGGATCCAGTAAGAGGTTCCATAATATCGGACCACCAATCGAGCCCTGTACGCATCCTTTGTTGGTATCCTGCGATACCTCCTCGCCCGCGTAACGCACCTTCACACTCCTGCACTCTAAGTAGCTGTCTAGCAGCCTCCTCACATTTACCGGGCACTTTTCCTCAGCCAGACGGACTCTGATTGCTGGCCACCAGGCGCTGTCGAAGGCTCCCTCTATATCCAGTGACACTAGGGTTACCAGCTTTTTAAGCTCAATCTTACCCTGGATTCGGTGTACTAGCGTATAGAGGGCGTCCTCAGTGCTTCTCTGGGGCATGAATCCGTACTGGCGAGTACTAATCCGCGGTACTAAGTGCCATTTTATCCGTGCTACCACCATCTTTTCCATGACCTTCCCCAAGACCGGCAGAAGACCTATCGGTCTATATGCCTTGGGGTTCGTATAGTCTTCCTTGCCCGGTTTCCTCAGAGCCACTACTGTGGCCTGTTTCCAGATGTTAGGAAAATGTCCGATGGACAGGCACTTGTTGACCAGGGCAAGGAAGGCGTCCGGGTCATGGAGTACAGCTCTAGTGCAGATGTCGGCCGTGAGACCGTCTCCTCCGGGTGCTTTCTTCGGATTGAAGCTATGCATCGCCGTCATAAGCTCCGTCTCTGTGAACGGTGGGTCGTGTGTTTCGTCCAGTGCGTACTCGTTCACAGTTTCCGCTGCCAGTCTAACTTGGCGAAGATGCTCATTGTCGTCCTCAATCCGGTCTTCTGGGTAAAACGTTTCAGCTAGGAGTTCTGCTGACTCTGCGGGGCTTAGTGTTCTACCGTTTTTTGCTAGTGGCAGGTCCTGTTCTCTGGTGGTGGTCCGACTTATGACTCTATATATCCCCTCCCAGAGTCCCTCACGATCCTGTTTGGTGCAGAATTTCTTCCACGACTCGGTCTGAGCTTTCTTGGCAAGATTTTCGTAGGCTTCCTTTTTATTTAGGTATTCGGCTACCGCTGTATCTCGCCGGTATGGCGCGGCATTTCTTATCTTACGCCTATATATGGTGGTAATTTTCTTTAGTTTGGCGAGTTCTTCGTTCCACCAGGAGATCTTCAGTGTCTCTGTGTTTTTCTTTGTAGGCATGCTTGCTCTACAAGCCTCGGTGATGGCCTCGGTGAATTGAAGCACCTTCTGCTCAAGTCCGTGCTTATCCTCAATACGTTCGATGCTGTCTTTGTCGAGGTTTTTCAGCGACAGTTCTTGCTGCAGGGTCGCACTGAACATCCCCCAGTCGGCTTTTTTAGTGTTGAATAGCCGTGTTGTCCTTTGCACTTTTAGCCCTTTACTCTGTTGGAGGCCCATTTTAAATAGTATGGCGTTGTGGTCAGAACTCGTAAGAGTCTGGTCTACTCTCCAGTCCTCCACCAGGCCTAGGAGATCCTCGCTACAGGCTGTTAAATCTACACGGCTTGAGTAGGTTCTTCCTGCTCTAACCGTCTCGAAAGTCGGTACGAACCCCTTGTTTAGCACGTGTAGATTGATCTCTTCTAAAGTGCCAGACATTTCCGCTCCCCTACGATCTTCTTTCTTGCTGCCCCACCAGGTGCTCTTGGCGTTACTGTCACCGCCTACCAGCAGTAGTCTTGGGCCAAGCTCTGCTACCACTTCTCTTAGCCTGTCCAGGTATGGCCCTATGTGTTTATCCGGTTCGAAGTAAAAGGATACCGCGGCGATTTCCCAGGCGCTGGTTCGGATCCTCACTACGACTATATTGTCAGTAGTGAGTTTCGGGCACTGTATCACGTCGAGGCTGTCGTCGAAGACGACGATCGACGCTTTTACAGTCCCATCTCCTATTGCAGCATTCTGGTAGATTCTCGCTCCACGGTAGTCCTTCATCCTCCTTCTACCTCCAACATAGGGTTCCTGGACAAGCGCAAGCGCTAATTTGCGTCTGCTGGCCTCCACCATAAGTTCGGTGGTCGCAAGTTCTTTGCGCTGCAAGTTCGCTTGGGCCACTGCGTAGAGTCTGGTGGGGTCGTTAGCTCTGGTTTGGGTTGGGGCAACTTTAGCAATATTGCACCTTTGCTCTTGCCAATGCCTCCCATCTCCTGCGCGTTGGGCATTCCGCACTATAGACAGTGTGCTCTATATTTTCCAATTTTGCTGCCGAGCAGTTGCAGCACCTTGGTGGAGCCGCCGTCAGCCAATCGGTGCATTCGTTGCGTGTGTGCGGGCCTCCACAGTGAGTGCATTTTGGTGATGACTCCTTGCAATAACGTCGTCCATGGCCGTACGCTAAACAAAGTGAGCACTGCACTAACGGGGACTGGTCACTGACCTTGACCCTTTGCATATCGATATGCAGCGCTCCCTTCTCCAGCATCCGGTTGTACACCTGCGGAGACACTCGTAGCACAATGTGGCACATCAATGTGTTTCGTGCTTTACGCCTATATTTGACTTCTATCCTGTCATCCTTTGGCTCGAGGCCACGAAAAACCACCCCATTTTGGTTCCTTATCGCGTTTTTAACTTCCTCATCTGTGTGACTGGAGATGACGTCGCGGAGGATCACCATCGGGTCCTGGTTCTTCATGTCCTCGAACCTAAGGTGACTTCCAGCTCCTTTTAGTCGTTCCTTCACCTTATCCCTCTCTTCCGTTGTCCTGCAACCGAGGATCACCTTCTTATCCTTTATCTTCCGCACCCTCTCTACTGTGACCCACCCGTCTTTGGCGTTCACAGCCTCTCTAACCTGCCTCATCACCTCATCCCCAGTCACTCCTTCGTCCTTAGCCTCTATGACAATGGAGTGAAGAGCACTCTGTCTCTCCACTATAGGCTTTTTGGGGGAGGCTGCTGCTGTTGAGGCGTAGGTCGCCTGTTTGGCAGTCTCTTGGTACGAGTGTACGGTGTCCCTCAGTTTCTTCAGCTCCTCGGTTGTCTGGTCGATTTTTCGGCTTTGCTCCTTTACAAGCTGTATCAAGTTTTTCCCTATTCCTGCACAATCCTCGTTCTTTTCCTGCTCTCTTCTTTTCTCCTCTATGACCACTGTCCCACTAATCTCCTTTTTGTTCGCAGGTACCGCGTTGGAGTTGGTGTTTCCGTCAGCGGCCGCCTCCTTCACCAACTGGTAGAGCCTCTCTACCGCCAGAGTGATCCCGGCCTTTAGGTCCGCCCGCAAATTACGAGACTCACCTATGTGAGCCTTCGCCTTTTGCAGCCAGTTCCTGGCCTGGGTCACTCTGTCGGCAGGTTTGGCTGTGTCCAGTTTTGGTCCTGGGGACGTCGTCTGCGACTCTACCGAAGGTCGTCGTGCCATGTTCTTCGGTTCCGGCTGCGAAGCTATTTTGGTGCGCTGTTTAAGTGAGACTCCCGGCGCAGGTAAGTGAGTCTTGGGGGAGTGGGCGTGCCCGGTGGACGTGCACTGCTTTGAGTCCATTTTTGTGTTTTCCCACTCTCCTATGCGGTTAGGTTAGGTTAGGTTAGGTTAGGTTAGGTTAGGTTAGGTTAGGTTAGGTTAGGTTAGGTTAGGTTAGGTTAGGTTAGGTTAGGTTAGGTTAGGTTAGGTTAGGTTAGGTTAGGTTAGGTTAGGTTAGGTTAGGTTAGGTTAGGTTAGGTTAGGTTAGGTTAGGTTAGGTTAGGTTAGGTTAGGTTAGGTTAGGTTAGGTTAGGTTAGGTTAGGTTAGGTTAGGTTAGGTTAGGTTAGGTTAGGTTAGGTTAGGTTAGGTTAGGTTAGGTTAGGTTAGGTTAGGTTAGGTTAGGTTAGGTTAGGTTAGGTTAGGTTAGGTTAGGTTAGGTTAGGTTAGGTTAGGTTAGGTTAGGTTAGGTTAGGTTAGGTTAGGTTAGGTTAGGTTAGGTTAGGTTAGGTTAGGTTAGGTTAGGTTAGGTTAGGTTAGGTTAGGTTAGGTTAGGTTAGGTTAGGTTAGGTTAGGTTAGGTTAGGTTAGGTTAGGTTAGGTTAGGTTAGGTTAGGTTAGGTTAGGTTAGGTTAGGTTAGGTTAGGTTAGGTTAGGTTAGGTTAGGTTAGGTTAGGTTAGGTTAGGTTAGGTTAGGTTAGGTTAGGTTAGGTTAGGTTAGGTTAGGTTAGGTTAGGTTAGGTTAGGTTAGGTTAGGTTAGGTTAGGTTAGGTTAGGTTAGGTTAGGTTAGGTTAGGTTAGGTTAGGTTAGGTTAGGTTAGGTTAGGTTAGGTTAGGTTAGGTTAGGTTAGGTTAGGTTAGGTTAGGTTAGGTTAGGTTAGGTTAGGTTAGGTTAGGTTAGGTTAGGTTAGGTTAGGTTAGGTTAGGTTAGGTTAGGTTAGGTTAGGTTAGGTTAGGTTAGGTTAGGTTAGGTTAGGTTAGGTTAGGTTAGGTTAGGTTAGGTTAGGTTAGGTTAGGTTAGGTTAGGTTAGGTTAGGTTAGGTTAGGTTAGGTTAGGTTAGGTTAGGTTAGGTTAGGTTAGGTTAGGTTAGGTTAGGTTAGGTTAGGTTAGGTTAGGTTAGGTTAGGTTAGGTTAGGTTAGGTTAGGTTAGGTTAGGTTAGGTTAGGTTAGGTTAGGTTAGGTTAGGTTAGGTTAGGTTAGGTTAGGTTAGGTTAGGTTAGGTTAGGTTAGGTTAGGTTAGGTTAGGTTAGGTTAGGTTAGGTTAGGTTAGGTTAGGTTAGGTTAGGTTAGGTTAGGTTAGGTTAGGTTAGGTTAGGTTAGGTTAGGTTAGGTTAGGTTAGGTTAGGTTAGGTTAGGTTAGGTTAGGTTAGGTTAGGTTAGGTTAGGTTAGGTTAGGTTAGGTTAGGTTAGGTTAGGTTAGGTTAGGTTAGGTTAGGTTAGGTTAGGTTAGGTTAGGTTAGGTTAGGTTAGGTTAGGTTAGGTTAGGTTAGGTTAGGTTAGGTTAGGTTAGGTTAGGTTAGGTTAGGTTAGGTTAGGTTAGGTTAGGTTAGGTTAGGTTAGGTTAGGTTAGGTTAGGTTAGGTTAGGTTAGGTTAGGTTAGGTTAGGTTAGGTTAGGTTAGGTTAGGTTAGGTTAGGTTAGGTTAGGTTAGGTTAGGTTAGGTTAGGTTAGGTTAGGTTAGGTTAGGTTAGGTTAGGTTAGGTTAGGTTAGGTTAGGTTAGGTTAGGTTAGGTTAGGTTAGGTTAGGTTAGGTTAGGTTAGGTTAGGTTAGGTTAGGTTAGGTTAGGTTAGGTTAGGTTAGGTTAGGTTAGGTTAGGTTAGGTTAGGTTAGGTTAGGTTAGGTTAGGTTAGGTTAGGTTAGGTTAGGTTAGGTTAGGTTAGGTTAGGTTAGGTTAGGTTAGGTTAGGTTAGGTTAGGTTAGGTTAGGTTAGGTTAGGTTAGGTTAGGTTAGGTTAGGTTAGGTTAGGTTAGGTTAGGTTAGGTTAGGTTAGGTTAGGTTAGGTTAGGTTAGGTTAGGTTAGGTTAGGTTAGGTTAGGTTAGGTTAGGTTAGGTTAGGTTAGGTTAGGTTAGGTTAGGTTAGGTTAGGTTAGGTTAGGTTAGGTTAGGTTAGGTTAGGTTAGGTTAGGTTAGGTTAGGTTAGGTTAGGTTAGGTTAGGTTAGGTTAGGTTAGGTTAGGTTAGGTTAGGTTAGGTTAGGTTAGGTTAGGTTAGGTTAGGTTAGGTTAGGTTAGGTTAGGTTAGGTTAGGTTAGGTTAGGTTAGGTTAGGTTAGGTTAGGTTAGGTTAGGTTAGGTTAGGTTAGGTTAGGTTAGGTTAGGTTAGGTTAGGTTAGGTTAGGTTAGGTTAGGTTAGGTTAGGTTAGGTTAGGTTAGGTTAGGTTAGGTTAGGTTAGGTTAGGTTAGGTTAGGTTAGGTTAGGTTAGGTTAGGTTAGGTTAGGTTAGGTTAGGTTAGGTTAGGTTAGGTTAGGTTAGGTTAGGTTAGGTTAGGTTAGGTTAGGTTAGGTTAGGTTTTTTTTTTTTTTTTTTTTTTTTTTTTAATTATTAGGAACTTTTAGTGGTACATTTTTAGAATGCTTGTAATAATTTCCATTATTAATTTACATGTGTGGGAGTATGTTTTGATGTCGGTTCTTGAATTGATTTTCAGTTTCAGTCCTGCTAATGGATACAGGTTCCGAACCAGAAAATGTAGATATCTGAGAACATAATTTGTTTGCGAGACAAACATTGTTTTATGAAATATTTTGAGTTTATTTAGGAGTGACGCTACAAGTTTGGCACTTTTATGGGGTTTTTAATGAATTTGTGAGAATGAATTTGTGTGATGAATGATGGGCTTTGTACAGATGTTTTTTTTTTTTTTTTTTTTTTTTTTTTTTTTTTTTTTTTTTTTTTTTTTTTTTTTTTTTTTTTTTTTTTTTTTTTTTTTTTTTTCTCCGAAGTATTTACAGGCATTACGTGCCATTTATATTTTTAAGACTACGTACTATTTTATTTACAAGATTCCTAAAGGATTTTATGGGCTCATCTTTGCTCAGCAACTGGATCATATTATAAGGCTCAATTCTGAGATTACGACAAATTTGTTCGTGTTCGTATCTTTGGGAATGGAATATTGGGCAATGTTGTATTATGTGTTCGATATTTTGAGCACTGGTGTCATCACATGGGCACAGATCGTCGTTTATGATCTTGAATCGGCAGAGGTAACTCTTGTGGTACCCGTGCCCAGTGAAGACCTGTGTTAGCTCGAATGAAGTTGGGACCTGTTTTTTAAACTCCCTAATCTCTCCAATAGAGCCGAACCACCTGGAGATCTCAGAATTTTCAGTTTCGGACGCGTATTCCTCCTGCCATTTCTCCAGTGTGCGCTGTCTTAGGGTGTATTTAGCGAACGAAATTGGGAACTCGTTGTCGCATGTGGCGGTTCTTTGGACTGCGGCCTCTTTGGCAGCTTGGTCGGCCAATTCATTCCCTTCAATCCCGACATGCGCCTTGACCCAGGTGAAGCTCACGCGGAAGTCACGGTTTTGCTTTAGTTCAAGGAGCATGCCGTGGATTGAAACAATAGTGGGGTCTGAGTTGTTTCGGTCCTGGAGAGCTTTCAAGGATGAAAGGCTGTCCGTTACGATTATGGCATTCGATTTCCAGCCAGAGTTCAGAAGCCATTTGAGTCCAGCTTCAATAGCTGTCAGCTCGGCTACGAAGACAGAGGTGGTTCTTCCGAGTTTCTTTTTGATTTTTGGTCTGGACCCATTTGGCAGGTATATTACAACAGCTGAGCCGACCTCTCCACTCTCCAATTTGCTGCCGTCCGTGTACAATTTGATGGGTATGTCGGCTGTGATACGGTCGATATCCTCTTGCGTGGTTGCCTCATCGTACTCTATGGATATCCTGTCAGCTGGGTGGAGTTGGTCTTTTACCGGCACCTTGCAGCGGAGGGTGATGTCTTCTGGGATGTCTTTGAGAGTTCCAGACTGCTTGACCTCATGGATTTCTTTGGCTTCATCTATCGCCAGATGGAGCGGCGTAAATTGTGCTAAGGCTATTGCTGCGGCTGCTGACACAGTGCGGAATGCTCTGGTGGCTTTGATGGCAAACTGTCGTTGGAAGCTTCGGAGCGATTTTCGTACACAGTAGTACTTGGTCGCTCCTCCCCAAATACCAGCTGCGTATGTTATTATGGGCTGTATTACTTGACGATAAATGATAGAGATGTTTTCAGGATGTGCTCCCCAAGTGGGACGTACGAACATAGTAAGTTTCTTGAAAATTTTGTTTGCTTTGTCTAGAATGTATTTGGAGTGTGGAATGAAGGTAAGTCTGGTGTCTAATATGACGCCCAGCAGTTTGATTTCGGAGCTAAGTGTGATAGGCTGTTGGTTCATTTGTATTTGAACGGACTTAGATGGAGCCGTGAACGCGATCACCTGCGTCTTGGCTGGCCCGAAGTTCAACTTGGCCTCCTGACCCCAGTTGTGAATGATGCTGAGAGCCTCGTTAGTGGTGTTTTGCAGTTGGCCAACTGTTTGTGCTGTTACGATGAGAAGCACATCGTCAGCAAAGGCCTGCATGTGGACACCATGTGGTAGTTCTGTTTCCAGGAGATCGTCAAGAATTATATTCCAGAACATGGGCCCGCATACAGAGCCCTGGATGCATCCCTTGGTGAGGGTCTTTTCCGCGGTCGCGTCGCCAAAGTCCAGCACAGCAGTCCTGTCCTTCAAGTAGCTTCGTGTTAACTGATAAAGGTTATTTGGGCAGTCCAGCTTGCGCAGGCGATGGAGGAGCAAGGGCCACCAAGCGTTGTCGAACGCTGCCCTAATGTCCAGAGACACAGCGATGACTTGTAGGCCAGCGGCTTTCGCGTCGGTGATTTGGTTAATTGCGCTCTGTAGGGCGTCCGTCGTTGAAGTCTGCTCTTTGAATCCGTACTGATTTTTGTTGTACTTTAGGGTGCGCTCCAAGTGGTAAGAAATTCTTCGGGTCATCAGCTTCTCGAGCAGCTTCCCGAAGACAGGAAGAAGTCCGATGGGCCTAAAAGACGCCAGGTCGCTGGCATCCGGTTTGTTGGGTTTTGGCAATATCCTGACGCAGGCCTTTTTCCAGCAAGTAGGGAAGTGGTTTAGGGTCAGACACCTGTTCATGAGTCTAGTGAATATCTCCGGAATGACGTCGAATGTGTGTAGGCAGATGTCGGATGTAAGGTTGTCCACTCCAGGGGCTTTATTCGGATTCATACCCTTCAAACAGTCCCGAATCTCGTCCCTCTGGAATGGGGAATCGTCATTCGCATCAACCGGCGCACCGACGTCCCTCCGAAGATCACTTTGTCTGGTCGATGTGTCGACAAGGTCGTCCTCGGGGTAGAAGTGGTTTAACAAGGCCTGTGCAGTGTTTGAGAAGCTGTCCGTGTAGTGCGTCCCGGCTTTGAGCGTCTGTGGTGGGCGTCGCTTAGCGCCTTCCTTTATGAGACGATTGGTAAGGCTCCACACGTTCTCTTTATCCTGCAGCGAGCAGAACTCCCTGAAGTGGTCTGTGGATGCCTTCGATAGAGCTTTGGCGTATTCTTCTTTAAGGTCTTTATGAGTTTTGATTGCTTCCTCCATGGGTCTGTTAGCTATTTTTAGGTCATGTAATTTGTGGTGTGCTTTAATTAATTTCTTTTTCAGGGTCTCCAGCTCATCACTCCACCAAGGGTTGAAGTCGGCAGCCGGGGGTCTCTTGCGGAAAACTGCACGGCAAGCCGATTGCACGTCGGACGTGAGGAGTTCGACGAAGGAGTCTATGCCGGCTCCGTCCAAGTCTTCGATGGAGCGAGTGAGGAGGTTGCTGTCCCCAAGTGCGGCCTGTAGCGCACCCCGAAACTCGTCCCAATTAGCCCGTTTAGTGTTGAACCGAAATGTTGTGTTCGACCTGTGCTTTGCCGGGTTTCCCCGAACTATTACGGAAAATTCAATGCTGTTGTGGTCCGAGCTGGGGCAGGCCACCAGGTTGACCTTCCAGTTCTTTATGAAGTTTTGGAGGTTGTTGGAAGCTAAGGTGATGTCCAAGATCGACGTGCTCAGCCTTCCGGAGCGGACGGCCTCGAATGTGGGAATGTTGCCCGTATTACATACGTGCAGGTCGTGGGCAGATACGAGGTCGACGATGTCATCACCGCGGGCGTTAGGTGTTATTTCACCCCAATCTGGATGTTTGCCATTTAGGTCGCCTCCAATGATTTGGTAACTACCGCGCGTCCCAGTAAGGAGCCTGTCCAATGCGATCATTGTGTTGTTCGGATCTGCATCCGGCTCAATGTATGCAGACGCGATGTACAGCTTTCTCTGGCCGAGCCTCATCTGCACCACCGCCAGGTTGGAAGTGGACAGTTGCGTTACTCCGAGAGCAAGGCCCGCCTTGCTTTTCACAATGACGCACGCCTTGGTAACTCCAGTGGTGCTGCAGAACTGGAACACGTCCAGGTTCGGGTAATTCTGCACGCACGCCGCCCGACCTATGTAAGGTTCCGTTACCAAGGCCACGTCGTAGTTGTTAGCTATGAAAAACCGTATGAACTCAGTTTGGGATACGTAGCAGCGTTGTAAGTTTGCTTGGATAATTCTTAAATTCGTTCTAAAAACCATAGTCTATTGTTTCTTCTAGGAGTTTATGTGCGGTGATTATACGGGTGCAAATTTTACTGTTTGTTGCTGAGTGTTTGGTTCCAACGCTGCTACCGGTCTTCTCATTGTGTCTGGTGCAGTTTATGCACTTGAGTGCATCGGGGTTGTTTTTGATGGGGCAGTTGGTGAACGAGTGTGCAGTGGACGCACAGTGCGAGCAGGGATAGTAATCCGCTTGGCACTTTTTGTTGGTGTGGCCGAACTGCAGGCATTTGTAACACTGGACGAAACGGGAGAAGTCCGTTACTCGAACGCGTTGGTGCTCAATGTTGACGCGTTCGGCTTCAACGAGTCTCCCCCGAGTCGTCGGATGTACCTCCAGAACGGCGTTGTAAAGTTGCTCGTTCTTGTTGTTGAGGGCGAAGCAGAAACGCATGGTTTCTATGGGTACGGTATTTTGCTGGGCGATGATGGGTATGACTTCTTCTTTGGGAATCTGTTTGCTGATCCCCTTCAGGACGATCAAGGGCTTCCGCTTCCGAGCCTCCTCGGCTTGTATACCGGGGACGGCGTTCACCCGTTTCATTGCCTCTTCGCAATGCTCTTTCCTTTCAAAGTCAACTCTGATCATGTTTTTAGAGAGCGGTTTTACTTTGGCCGGGGCGAAGGTAGAGTTTCGGAAGGAGACCTTATTCCTCCACTCTTCCAAAACGTTTGGTTGTGTTTCACCAGTTTCGGTAGTTTTGATGATTATTGAAGGCAGTGATTTGGGTGGAGTTGGAGCTTTGCGGGGAGGAGCCCGGACAGTTTCAGCAAATGATCTTCCCGGTGAGCCGGTAAAATAAGAGGGGATGGCGTTCTTCACCTCATCTTTGACGCTTTGCCGAATGGTGGTCAGTATGTCCTCTTTAGTAAGAGTCGCTGCAGCGGGGCGAGGAGGGGTGCCACAGATCGGTTCGGTGAGGCGATCGGCGAATTCCATCTTCTCCTCCAGAATGTCCGTGGCTTTACGAATCTCGTCCGAGGCCCGCTTTATTTGGATCTTGCCAGCACTGGTGACACTGGCTGGTTTGACACACTCGGCGACAGTGTGAGTAAGGGTGTGAATTAGGGCCTTGAAGGTGGTGAAATCCTGCACGCTTTCAGCGCGGCAGGGAAGGACCGGTTCAGGTGTGGCCTTTGGTTTGTAGGCGCGCTTGGCCTTGACTTGGGTAGGCTTGTCCAATGAATGGATGGATGTTGTAGTCGGGATTTGCGAATGTACGAGCGCAGGAGTGAGACTTACGGTCGCTTCTGATGCGTGTGCTGGAGCCTCCTGAGTGAGGCGCATGTCTTGAGGCTGTGCCACCGTCTTTGCAGAGTCCCCACTGACAGCCCTCGCTGAGGGCGGCAGCAGGGGTCTGACTAGCTCCATGAGCCTGACACAAAGATCAGCAGCCCTGTTGCAGTTTTCGACCGAAACCCTTCTGTCATCCTTTCTCACACTCTTGTGCTCGGTCAGTATTCGGGGTGTCAGAACACTAAGCCGGTATATCTCGTCAATGATGCCTTCCACCTCAGAACCGACACAGCCCAATGTTGGGAGCGGGCGAGTTGCCTCACATCTCCCATCTCCGATCTCCGCCGCTGAGTCAGCGACGGAGAACGGAGACAGGAGAAGCGGAGGAGTCTGGTTGGTGCTCGCTGGAGGTGAGCTAAGGTCATCATGGGATTCAAGTGGCACACCCATGTCGAGGAGCGCCTGAGAGCGCGGAGGCGTCCTCAGCAGAGGGCCCGTACTAGCGGGTGCCAGCGGATCAGGCGCTCTCTTAGCCTTCGGCGGCGTTCTAAGCAAGGCCGCCATGTTGATTATCGAAAATGAAAGGTCCTAAAGATGAAACAAACAATACTGCAGCAAAATCAACACTAAAAATATTTTATGAAAATATGACCAATTCCAGAAAGTTTTGATGGTAAACGACAAAAGGGAGGGTGGGCGGGCGAATTTTTGATGTTTCACAGGTCCGATCTACACAAACGAGGTGTCTACGCAACGGGCTCGTCGCGGCGGTCAATTTAAGGTAAGTATTAGCCGGTAGGTACTAACAAAATTTTTCACTAGAGACGAAAAAGTGTCAAAATTGTATAAGTTTGTATGGAAAGTTATTTTTAAAAATTTACACAAGACTATTGGACCAGCGGAGCGTGAACAGAACCACTCCGATGAGCTAATATAACCGAAAAGTATTTAACAAGTAGAGAAATTTAAGCGAAAACGACAAATTGAAACTTTTTTATTTTCTATTTATACGGTGAAATATTCTAAGTGTCGTGGATAGGTGAAAAACGAATAAAATGTAGAAATTTGAACGATTTATCGACTGAAACTATTAGATGCAATTATAAGGAGTAATAAAAGTAGCACTTGATGGGTCTGAGACAGTATTTGAGCTTATTTTATATGTGCTATGTATGAAAATGTCGATTCACCACTACAACTCGGTATAGGTATGAACGGAATCTAATTAGCGAATTTTATTGATGTTTCACAGGTCCGATCTACACAAACGAGGTGTCTACGCAACGGGCTCGTCGCGGCGGTCAATTTAAGGTAAGTATTAGCCGGTAGGTACTAACAAAATTTTTCACTAGAGACGAAAAAGTGTCAAAATTGTATAAGTTTGTATGGAAAGTTATTTTTAAAAATTTACACAAGACTATTGGACCAGCGGAGCGTGAACAGAACCACTCCGATGAGCTAATATAACCGAAAAGTATTTAACAAGTAGAGAAATTTAAGCGAAAACGACAAATTGAAACTTTTTTATTTTCTATTTATACGGTGAAATATTCTAAGTGTCGTGGATAGGTGAAAAACGAATAAAATGTAGAAATTTGAACGATTTATCGACTGAAACTATTAGATGCAATTATAAGGAGTAATAAAAGTAGCACTTGATGGGTCTGAGACAGTATTTGAGCTTATTTTATATGTGCTATGTATGAAAATGTCGATTCACCACTACAACTCGGTATAGGTATGAACGGAATCTAATTAGCGAATTTTATTGATGTTTCACAGGTCCGATCTACACAAACGAGGTGTCTACGCAACGGGCTCGTCGCGGCGGTCAATTTAAGGTAAGTATTAGCCGGTAGGTACTAACAAAATTTTTCACTAGAGACGAAAAAGTGTCAAAATTGTATAAGTTTGTATGGAAAGTTATTTTTAAAAATTTACACAAGACTATTGGACCAGCGGAGCGTGAACAGAACCACTCCGATGAGCTAATATAACCGAAAAGTATTTAACAAGTAGAGAAATTTAAGCGAAAACGACAAATTGAAACTTTTTTATTTTCTATTTATACGGTGAAATATTCTAAGTGTCGTGGATAGGTGAAAAACGAATAAAATGTAGAAATTTGAACGATTTATCGACTGAAACTATTAGATGCAATTATAAGGAGTAATAAAAGTAGCACTTGATGGGTCTGAGACAGTATTTGAGCTTATTTTATATGTGCTATGTATGAAAATGTCGATTCACCACTACAACTCGGTATAGGTATGAACGGAATCTAATTAGCGAATTTTATTGATGTTTCACAGGTCCGATCTACACAAACGAGGTGTCTACGCAACGGGCTCGTCGCGGCGGTCAATTTAAGGTAAGTATTAGCCGGTAGGTACTAACAAAATTTTTCACTAGAGACGAAAAAGTGTCAAAATTGTATAAGTTTGTATGGAAAGTTATTTTTAAAAATTTACACAAGACTATTGGACCAGCGGAGCGTGAACAGAACCACTCCGATGAGCTAATATAACCGAAAAGTATTTAACAAGTAGAGAAATTTAAGCGAAAACGACAAATTGAAACTTTTTTATTTTCTATTTATACGGTGAAATATTCTAAGTGTCGTGGATAGGTGAAAAACGAATAAAATGTAGAAATTTGAACGATTTATCGACTGAAACTATTAGATGCAATTATAAGGAGTAATAAAAGTAGCACTTGATGGGTCTGAGACAGTATTTGAGCTTATTTTATATCGGTTAGGTTAGGTTAGGTTAGGTTAGGTTAGGTTAGGTTAGGTTAGGTTAGGTTAGGTTAGGTTAGGTTAGGTTAGGTTAGGTTAGGTTAGGTTAGGTTAGGTTAGGTTAGGTTAGGTTAGGTTAGGTTAGGTTAGGTTAGGTTAGGTTAGGTTAGGTTAGGTTAGGTTAGGTTAGGTTAGGTTAGGTTAGGTTAGGTTAGGTTAGGTTAGGTTAGGTTAGGTTAGGTTAGGTTAGGTTAGGTTAGGTTAGGTTAGGTTAGGTTAGGTTAGGTTAGGTTAGGTTAGGTTAGGTTAGGTTAGGTTAGGTTAGGTTAGGTTAGGTTAGGTTAGGTTAGGTTAGGTTAGGTTAGGTTAGGTTAGGTTAGGTTAGGTTAGGTTAGGTTAGGTTAGGTTAGGTTAGGTTAGGTTAGGTTAGGTTAGGTTAGGTTAGGTTAGGTTAGGTTAGGTTAGGTTAGGTTAGGTTAGGTTAGGTTAGGTTAGGTTAGGTTAGGTTAGGTTAGGTTAGGTTAGGTTAGGTTAGGTTAGGTTAGGTTAGGTTAGGTTAGGTTAGGTTAGGTTAGGTTAGGTTAGGTTAGGTTAGGTTAGGTTAGGTTAGGTTAGGTTAGGTTAGGTTAGGTTAGGTTAGGTTAGGTTAGGTTAGGTTAGGTTAGGTTAGGTTAGGTTAGGTTAGGTTAGGTTAGGTTAGGTTAGGTTAGGTTAGGTTAGGTTAGGTTAGGTTAGGTTAGGTTAGGTTAGGTTAGGTTAGGTTAGGTTAGGTTAGGTTAGGTTAGGTTAGGTTAGGTTAGGTTAGGTTAGGTTAGGTTAGGTTAGGTTAGGTTAGGTTAGGTTAGGTTAGGTTAGGTTAGGTTAGGTTAGGTTAGGTTAGGTTAGGTTAGGTTAGGTTAGGTTAGGTTAGGTTAGGTTAGGTTAGGTTAGGTTAGGTTAGGTTAGGTTAGGTTAGGTTAGGTTAGGTTAGGTTAGGTTAGGTTAGGTTAGGTTAGGTTAGGTTAGGTTAGGTTAGGTTAGGTTAGGTTAGGTTAGGTTAGGTTAGGTTAGGTTAGGTTAGGTTAGGTTAGGTTAGGTTAGGTTAGGTTAGGTTAGGTTAGGTTAGGTTAGGTTAGGTTAGGTTAGGTTAGGTTAGGTTAGGTTAGGTTAGGTTAGGTTAGGTTAGGTTAGGTTAGGTTAGGTTAGGTTAGGTTAGGTTAGGTTAGGTTAGGTTAGGTTAGGTTAGGTTAGGTTAGGTTAGGTTAGGTTAGGTTAGGTTAGGTTAGGTTAGGTTAGGTTAGGTTAGGTTAGGTTAGGTTAGGTTAGGTTAGGTTAGGTTAGGTTAGGTTAGGTTAGGTTAGGTTAGGTTAGGTTAGGTTAGGTTAGGTTAGGTTAGGTTAGGTTAGGTTAGGTTAGGTTAGGTTAGGTTAGGTTAGGTTAGGTTAGGTTAGGTTAGGTTAGGTTAGGTTAGGTTAGGTTAGGTTAGGTTAGGTTAGGTTAGGTTAGGTTAGGTTAGGTTAGGTTAGGTTAGGTTAGGTTAGGTTAGGTTAGGTTAGGTTAGGTTAGGTTAGGTTAGGTTAGGTTAGGTTAGGTTAGGTTAGGTTAGGTTAGGTTAGGTTAGGTTAGGTTAGGTTAGGTTAGGTTAGGTTAGGTTAGGTTAGGTTAGGTTAGGTTAGGTTAGGTTAGGTTAGGTTAGGTTAGGTTAGGTTAGGTTAGGTTAGGTTAGGTTAGGTTAGGTTAGGTTAGGTTAGGTTAGGTTAGGTTAGGTTAGGTTAGGTTAGGTTAGGTTAGGTTAGGTTAGGTTAGGTTAGGTTAGGTTAGGTTAGGTTAGGTTAGGTTAGGTTAGGTTAGGTTAGGTTAGGTTAGGTTAGGTTAGGTTAGGTTAGGTTAGGTTAGGTTAGGTTAGGTTAGGTTAGGTTAGGTTAGGTTAGGTTAGGTTAGGTTAGGTTAGGTTAGGTTAGGTTAGGTTAGGTTAGGTTAGGTTAGGTTAGGTTAGGTTAGGTTAGGTTAGGTTAGGTTAGGTTAGGTTAGGTTAGGTTAGGTTAGGTTAGGTTAGGTTAGGTTAGGTTAGGTTAGGTTAGGTTAGGTTAGGTTAGGTTAGGTTAGGTTAGGTTAGGTTAGGTTAGGTTAGGTTAGGTTAGGTTAGGTTAGGTTAGGTTAGGTTAGGTTAGGTTAGGTTAGGTTAGGTTAGGTTAGGTTAGGTTAGGTTAGGTTAGGTTAGGTTAGGTTAGGTTAGGTTAGGTTAGGTTAGGTTAGGTTAGGTTAGGTTAGGTTAGGTTAGGTTAGGTTAGGTTAGGTTAGGTTAGGTTAGGTTAGGTTAGGTTAGGTTAGGTTAGGTTAGGTTAGGTTAGGTTAGGTTAGGTTAGGTTAGGTTAGGTTAGGTTAGGTTAGGTTAGGTTAGGTTAGGTTAGGTTAGGTTAGGTTAGGTTAGGTTAGGTTAGGTTAGGTTAGGTTAGGTTAGGTTAGGTTAGGTTAGGTTAGGTTAGGTTAGGTTAGGTTAGGTTAGGTTAGGTTAGGTTAGGTTAGGTTAGGTTAGGTTAGGTTAGGTTAGGTTAGGTTAGGTTAGGTTAGGTTAGGTTAGGTTAGGTTAGGTTAGGTTAGGTTAGGTTAGGTTAGGTTAGGTTAGGTTAGGTTAGGTTAGGTTAGGTTAGGTTAGGTTAGGTTAGGTTAGGTTAGGTTAGGTTAGGTTAGGTTAGGTTAGGTTAGGTTAGGTTAGGTTAGGTTAGGTTAGGTTAGGTTAGGTTAGGTTAGGTTAGGTTAGGTTAGGTTAGGTTAGGTTAGGTTAGGTTAGGTTAGGTTAGGTTAGGTTAGGTTAGGTTAGGTTAGGTTAGGTTAGGTTAGGTTAGGTTAGGTTAGGTTAGGTTAGGTTAGGTTAGGTTAGGTTAGGTTAGGTTAGGTTAGGTTAGGTTAGGTTAGGTTAGGTTAGGTTAGGTTAGGTTAGGTTAGGTTAGGTTAGGTTAGGTTAGGTTAGGTTAGGTTAGGTTAGGTTAGGTTAGGTTAGGTTAGGTTAGGTTAGGTTAGGTTAGGTTAGGTTAGGTTAGGTTAGGTTAGGTTAGGTTAGGTTAGGTTAGGTTAGGTTAGGTTAGGTTAGGTTAGGTTAGGTTAGGTTAGGTTAGGTTAGGTTAGGTTAGGTTAGGTTAGGTTAGGTTAGGTTAGGTTAGGTTAGGTTAGGTTAGGTTAGGTTAGGTTAGGTTAGGTTAGGTTAGGTTAGGTTAGGTTAGGTTAGGTTAGGTTAGGTTAGGTTAGGTTAGGTTAGGTTAGGTTAGGTTAGGTTAGGTTAGGTTAGGTTAGGTTAGGTTAGGTTAGGTTAGGTTAGGTTAGGTTAGGTTAGGTTAGGTTAGGTTAGGTTAGGTTAGGTTAGGTTAGGTTAGGTTAGGTTAGGTTAGGTTAGGTTAGGTTAGGTTAGGTTAGGTTAGGTTAGGTTAGGTTAGGTTAGGTTAGGTTAGGTTAGGTTAGGTTAGGTTAGGTTAGGTTAGGTTAGGTTAGGTTAGGTTAGGTTAGGTTAGGTTAGGTTAGGTTAGGTTAGGTTAGGTTAGGTTAGGTTAGGTTAGGTTAGGTTAGGTTAGGTTAGGTTAGGTTAGGTTAGGTTAGGTTAGGTTAGGTTAGGTTAGGTTAGGTTAGGTTAGGTTAGGTTAGGTTAGGTTAGGTTAGGTTAGGTTAGGTTAGGTTAGGTTAGGTTAGGTTAGGTTAGGTTAGGTTAGGTTAGGTTAGGTTAGGTTAGGTTAGGTTAGGTTAGGTTAGGTTAGGTTAGGTTAGGTTAGGTTAGGTTAGGTTAGGTTAGGTTAGGTTAGGTTAGGTTAGGTTAGGTTAGGTTAGGTTAGGTTAGGTTAGGTTAGGTTAGGTTAGGTTAGGTTAGGTTAGGTTAGGTTAGGTTAGGTTAGGTTAGGTTAGGTTAGGTTAGGTTAGGTTAGGTTAGGTTAGGTTAGGTTAGGTTAGGTTAGGTTAGGTTAGGTTAGGTTAGGTTAGGTTAGGTTAGGTTAGGTTAGGTTAGGTTAGGTTAGGTTAGGTTAGGTTAGGTTAGGTTAGGTTAGGTTAGGTTAGGTTAGGTTAGGTTAGGTTAGGTTAGGTTAGGTTAGGTTAGGTTAGGTTAGGTTAGGTTAGGTTAGGTTAGGTTAGGTTAGGTTAGGTTAGGTTAGGTTAGGTTAGGTTAGGTTAGGTTAGGTTAGGTTAGGTTAGGTTAGGTTAGGTTAGGTTAGGTTAGGTTAGGTTAGGTTAGGTTAGGTTAGGTTAGGTTAGGTTAGGTTAGGTTAGGTTAGGTTAGGTTAGGTTAGGTTAGGTTAGGTTAGGTTAGGTTAGGTTAGGTTAGGTTAGGTTAGGTTAGGTTAGGTTAGGTTAGGTTAGGTTAGGTTAGGTTAGGTTAGGTTAGGTTAGGTTAGGTTAGGTTAGGTTAGGTTAGGTTAGGTTAGGTTAGGTTAGGTTAGGTTAGGTTAGGTTAGGTTAGGTTAGGTTAGGTTAGGTTAGGTTAGGTTAGGTTAGGTTAGGTTAGGTTAGGTTAGGTTAGGTTAGGTTAGGTTAGGTTAGGTTAGGTTAGGTTAGGTTAGGTTAGGTTAGGTTAGGTTAGGTTAGGTTAGGTTAGGTTAGGTTAGGTTAGGTTAGGTTAGGTTAGGTTAGGTTAGGTTAGGTTAGGTTAGGTTAGGTTAGGTTAGGTTAGGTTAGGTTAGGTTAGGTTAGGTTAGGTTAGGTTAGGTTAGGTTAGGTTAGGTTAGGTTAGGTTAGGTTAGGTTAGGTTAGGTTAGGTTAGGTTAGGTTAGGTTAGGTTAGGTTAGGTTAGGTTAGGTTAGGTTAGGTTAGGTTAGGTTAGGTTAGGTTAGGTTAGGTTAGGTTAGGTTAGGTTAGGTTAGGTTAGGTTAGGTTAGGTTAGGTTAGGTTAGGTTAGGTTAGGTTAGGTTAGGTTAGGTTAGGTTAGGTTAGGTTAGGTTAGGTTAGGTTAGGTTAGGTTAGGTTAGGTTAGGTTAGGTTAGGTTAGGTTAGGTTAGGTTAGGTTAGGTTAGGTTAGGTTAGGTTAGGTTAGGTTAGGTTAGGTTAGGTTAGGTTAGGTTAGGTTAGGTTAGGTTAGGTTAGGTTAGGTTAGGTTAGGTTAGGTTAGGTTAGGTTAGGTTAGGTTAGGTTAGGTTAGGTTAGGTTAGGTTAGGTTAGGTTAGGTTAGGTTAGGTTAGGTTAGGTTAGGTTAGGTTAGGTTAGGTTAGGTTAGGTTAGGTTAGGTTAGGTTAGGTTAGGTTAGGTTAGGTTAGGTTAGGTTAGGTTAGGTTAGGTTAGGTTAGGTTAGGTTAGGTTAGGTTAGGTTAGGTTAGGTTAGGTTAGGTTAGGTTAGGTTAGGTTAGGTTAGGTTAGGTTAGGTTAGGTTAGGTTAGGTTAGGTTAGGTTAGGTTAGGTTAGGTTAGGTTAGGTTAGGTTAGGTTAGGTTAGGTTAGGTTAGGTTAGGTTAGGTTAGGTTAGGTTAGGTTAGGTTAGGTTAGGTTAGGTTAGGTTAGGTTAGGTTAGGTTAGGTTAGGTTAGGTTAGGTTAGGTTAGGTTAGGTTAGGTTAGGTTAGGTTAGGTTAGGTTAGGTTAGGTTAGGTTAGGTTAGGTTAGGTTAGGTTAGGTTAGGTTAGGTTAGGTTAGGTTAGGTTAGGTTAGGTTAGGTTAGGTTAGGTTAGGTTAGGTTAGGTTAGGTTAGGTTAGGTTAGGTTGGTTAGGTTAGGTTAGGTTAGGTTAGGTTAGGTTAGGTTAGGTTAGGTTAGGTTAGGTTAGGTTAGGTTAGGTTAGGTTAGGTTAGGTTAGGTTAGGTTAGGTTAGGTTAGGTTAGGTTAGGTTAGGTTAGGTTAGGTTAGGTTAGGTTAGGTTAGGTTAGGTTAGGTTAGGTTAGGTTAGGTTAGGTTAGGTTAGGTTAGGTTAGGTTAGGTTAGGTTAGGTTAGGTTAGGTTAGGTTAGGTTAGGTTAGGTTAGGTTAGGTTAGGTTAGGTTAGGTTAGGTTAGGTTAGGTTAGGTTAGGTTAGGTTAGGTTAGGTTAGGTTAGGTTAGGTTAGGTTAGGTTAGGTTAGGTTAGGTTAGGTTAGGTTAGGTTAGGTTAGGTTAGGTTAGGTTAGGTTAGGTTAGGTTAGGTTAGGTTAGGTTAGGTTAGGTTAGGTTAGGTTAGGTTAGGTTAGGTTAGGTTAGGTTAGGTTAGGTTAGGTTAGGTTAGGTTAGGTTAGGTTAGGTTAGGTTAGGTTAGGTTAGGTTAGGTTAGGTTAGGTTAGGTTAGGTTAGGTTAGGTTAGGTTAGGTTAGGTTAGGTTAGGTTAGGTTAGGTTAGGTTAGGTTAGGTTAGGTTAGGTTAGGTTAGGTTAGGTTAGGTTAGGTTAGGTTAGGTTAGGTTAGGTTAGGTTAGGTTAGGTTAGGTTAGGTTAGGTTAGGTTAGGTTAGGTTAGGTTAGGTTAGGTTAGGTTAGGTTAGGTTAGGTTAGGTTAGGTTAGGTTAGGTTAGGTTAGGTTAGGTTAGGTTAGGTTAGGTTAGGTTAGGTTAGGTTAGGTTAGGTTAGGTTAGGTTAGGTTAGGTTAGGTTAGGTTAGGTTAGGTTAGGTTAGGTTAGGTTAGGTTAGGTTAGGTTAGGTTAGGTTAGGTTAGGTTAGGTTAGGTTAGGTTAGGTTAGGTTAGGTTAGGTTAGGTTAGGTTAGGTTAGGTTAGGTTAGGTTAGGTTAGGTTAGGTTAGGTTAGGTTAGGTTAGGTTAGGTTAGGTTAGGTTAGGTTAGGTTAGGTTAGGTTAGGTTAGGTTAGGTTAGGTTAGGTTAGGTTAGGTTAGGTTAG